>VZRI01005493.1:457753-536733 GCA_013397515.1 Upupa epops | reverse complement strand
GGGGAGTGTTGAATCCACAAAACAGAAGGATTGAATTAAAGAAATCAGTTCTTGCCAGTAGGTCCCTGAAAAGCTCTTGCTAAATGGAACTGATGCAATCTCACTGTGGACTTGTAGCCAGCAATGACAACAGCACTCTCATTACTCCCAGCATCTCAAGGAAAAAGCAAGAGATGGACTGCAACTGTAGCTGTTGCAGGTGGTAGAAATACGAGATTATTGATAAAGCATGGACCAAACTCAAAGCTCTCTCTGTTACTGTGTCTAATACTGAGTCATTCAAACCTCAGGTGAACATCAGGTGATCCAAGACAGTACCGACTTATTTGCCAAGGGCAATTCATCCATGACAGAAAACAAAACAATAAAGATGGATAAAGGCCATAGAGTTTAAAATACAAGCTAAAATTGCAATGGTTGCTTACAACACAGAAGTATTTAGGGATCGAAAGAATACATCTACTCATTGACACCGTGTCCGTATAAATCACTAAAATATAAAGCACCTATTTTTACTGATTAATAAGCCTCTCAGGGAGTGTTATTTACTGTATATTCCAAAAAGGTGCCAAGCCTCCTATCCAGAAAGGGAAACAGTGTCTCTCTGTCATGCCAGACCACATTCTCAATGCATCCTTCAAATGACTGCTACAGTGGATCTCCGCCTCTGATGGGAAACCATACTGACCACAGCTCTTGGACCAGAGCAAGATACTAGCTTTAAAACAGTATTAAAATGGGAAAACTCCATGCCTTCTTTACACATAGTGCACAAATCTATTAAAGTCTTAATCTCATTTACATCAGTGTAAACACATCTCCAGAAATTTCTCTAGAGCAAATTCTGTCTCCAAATACAAAGCATCTGACAATTATCCACCAGTGTCCCAGTTTATCTAAATTGGTTTTAAAGTAGAACAACTTGTTATACAGAAGGGGGAGCTGAAGGGGTTGTAGTTTTGCCTGAGATGCATGATTAAGCAAGGAAAAGGAAGGTCCCATCCTGTGGACACAGGCTGTCAAACCCGTACACTTTTTAATTTTTTTCCTCCCTCTTTTTACTTTTGCATTTTATTGAAAAGGTTTGCAGCAAATGAAAAAAATCTTAATTATATTTTTATAAAAAGAGGGCAGAAGCACTTATAATTTGTTTTAACAAAAGCAAGTGCAACAAGGTGACATCTAATCAAGAATTCCCAGACTGATATATTAAAATGCTTTTCTGCCAGCTCCTGCCCTTCATCTATGATGTAAGAAACCTCCCTCATTATTCCTTTTTATTATTTTCACATGCAGATCTCCATGACCCAGGCTGATCTTTGTCAGTGTAGATGGTAATAGAAACTCCCCACCATTGCAGCAAATCTTTTCCTTAAGCATATAAAATGCATTCACTAAACAACCAAACAGAAAACATTCCTCAGTGAGGAAACAAGTTCATGGTTTTATCTATAATGACCGCAAAAAACAATGGTAAAAGGATGTAAGGATGCCAGTGAATCAACAGTATTTTCTTCTTCCAACAAAAAGATGCTAGTAATTGTATGTCAGGGAATAAATCATGTAATAGGAATATTTTCACAAAGATTATTCTATCAGAAAAAGAAAACTGTCTGTGTATCTATCTATCTATCTATCTATCTATCTATCTATCTATCTATCTATCTATCTGTCAGCTGAAGTCTGTCTGCATTCTCAGCATGGATACCATTCCCAGCTCTGGTGTTAATCTAGTGAAAACACGTACATTTGGTCCTGACTGCTAAACTGTAGGAGACCTCTCTTCAGCAGCAACCAGCTTCTCCCAAATTGCTAAGCATTCCAGCTCCCCTAGATTAGAAAACAGTAGACTGGAAAATTGCAGAAGATTGGATTCTACAGACTCTCTGTTTACAACTACAGTCTGTAACAAGACAGCTCTGACTTGTTCTGCAAAGGAGCTTGCCTGCAGCAAGTGCCCTGGAGGCAAGTGAGGATCTTCTGTTTGTTCCAATAGTAGAACTATAGAAAAAACCCCAGTGTGATAAGTCTGGAATTCCAGCTGCTTCCCTGTCCTCCTTCAATATTTAGTTGTTGGGGTATTTTTCTGCTCAGACAATCAGCCTAAACATTATTAAGGAGACTAGAATCTTGGCTGGATTTAATAAAAATATTATGTGGAGAGAAAAACAAAATCCAAGAAGTAACGAAATAACAAGGAATTACTATAAAAAAACATCTCATAATCAGATCCTGCTTTTATCACATCATATGCATTAAACTTCTCCAAACTGATGTCCTTTTCATCCTAATGTACTAAATTAAATATCTGTTCCTTGTAGAATTTGATTCATCTAAACTAGATTAAAATCAAATCATGAACAAAATCAATTTCACTTAAAGTACAATAATCCCAGCCCACTAAGGCCCCCTTCTAGTAATCACAGTAAATGCTGTCTGTACACCATTGCCATCCCTTATTTTTCCCCTTAGCCTTTCGCTGGATGCATAATTTTCATATCATATTATAAATTATGACCTTGTATATCTCATTCATATCTTATTAGAGCAAGTTGGCCAAGAAGCCAGAGGCAAGACAACCCCATTCAAATGTTTCTCTAGGGTTTTCAGGTCAAGTCACTTTTAAAATTGGGATTGGTATAAACCTCAAGGGATTTCTTGATTTAAGAAAGAACTACAAATATTTAAGCTGTCTTGGGGGGATTATTCTGACATTGGATCGTGGGATTACCTCCTGCATAAGACTCAGGGGATTTGGACTGGTTCAGCATCTCGTCAGAAAACTGGGCAAAAGCGCTTCTTATGTGATGTTAATCAGATATTCAATCATTCCTCACTGTAAGAGTGTCAAAAGGTAGCAAACAAAGGGAGAGGGAAGCAGTTGCTTTGAGATGTGCAGAAAACAAAAGCAATCCAGCAATCCTCTGACATACTGTAATTTTTTAGCTTTTTCATAGGGCAGCACAATTCCTGGTGACAATGGGCCAGAATCCTGAAAAATAAGCAGCAGATCACTCAAATACCAACAGTGTCAGAGACTGGCCCTTGGATTTGCAGGTGATCAGAACTAGCAAGGTGGTATCTAATGAAATATTTTTGTAAGTAGCAATTGGCACTTCTATGACAGAGCTCCATTTATCTTGGAGTGCTATAATTTCATAACCAAGACTGAAAACAATCTTCAAAAACATGAGACTGTGAATATAACTGATGCAGCTGGAACTGCAAGAAGGTTTCAGGCAAACCTCCCTCTGTCCTAGTCAGATCCAGACTCTGTCTCAGTTCTTAGGCCAGGCTTGAATTCCATTTGAAACCATGCTGTCAAGAACAGCATTCTCTGACCCTCAAAAGTAAGTGTGAAAATTGTCATCCTCCTCAGTAATTTTCTTCTCTTTTGGCTTTTTTTTCCTCCTGAAGCAGGAGTTAGAGAGGGGAAAATGACAGGAATTAATGTCATTCACTGCTGGAACAACAAAAGGAACAAATGCAGCAACATCCAGAACTAAAATGGCTACTCTGCTTGGTTTTGCCAAATGTAAAGGGTCAATGGCACACCATCGTGCTGAGAAAAACATTGCAAAGGAAAATACATTTTTTACAGAAGGAAGTTGACAGAAAGTTAGAAGCTACTCTCAAAAAAGGGTAATAATGTCTTGTGAAACATCGATCCAGTCCTTCCAATGCAAATACCTTTTTTATAAACTTGTGCAATGAATTAAAAAACAAAAAAGGCAAACCATAACCCTGAACTCACATTTATTAATTGTCCAGTGTGGAAAACGAGGGCTGTTTTTTTAATCTGTTCATTCAGGTTGTGGGTTTTTTCCCCTTCAGTTGCTTCACTGGAGGATGAATAAAACATCCTTTTTCAAGTACGTGCTCTGTACTCCTTCATCCAATAGCATAATCAGGCAGCTCCCTACTCCCTACCCATGTAGCCTCACACATTACCTGTACGACATATTGTAGAAAGACACAATCAAGGTTAGTTTCAAACTGCAGAGGGATAAGATAAAGAAGACTGGACTGTGATGGGAAACTCAATCATATGTCTCTATTTTTAAGGGTCCCTGACAGGACTTGTTGTTGAAAACTCAATGTATAGAAACCTCTTATGTGACAACTCCATTGAACCAAAATTTAGCTGTAATAGTGTCTGTATTTCAAACACAAGCTTTCTTCTTTGTGTCTTTAAGGCAGCACAGGAATCACAGTGTACATAGAAACAAAGATTGTCTATGTTGGAGGAAAAAAAAAGAAAAACCCCAGTCCTAACTAAACTTGACAGGAAACTACTTTCCACTCACTCATGAAGAGATTCTAGCACCACTGACAACAAGCCCTGCTGATTGGGGTCAGTCACTTTTCAGGCCCAAGGGGACCATCTTTTCCAACTTCAATCACAGTCTCATAACTTGCCTATAAATAAACATACCAAGTAACAACAAATGCAGGAAGAACCTGCAGTCACAGTCCACATACAACAGCAGCGTACATTAAACTGCAGTAATAATGTTTGTGCTCTAGGAAGTCTGGAAAGGAAGGAATCAGCCTTCTTCACACAGATGAAAGAAGCTTTATTTGAACTATGTTTATAACTTTGAATGGTTTGGTAATTTTATGAGCACATCTGCCCAGATAAATGCATTATAAACACTAAACGCCATCTGAGAAGCCTCTAACATTTTAATGCTCATAAAATGAAAACTGTAATAGAATGTGTCAGATGTTTAACTAACACAAACATGAAAGTTCATTTTTAATTCTGATTTTGGAGGAGATGTAGATACTTAGGATTCTGAAGGCCCATTTTTTTTCATTGACTCTACCACTGAGTTTTCAAGCAATCTTTCTGTAAAATGGGAAAACACAACTGTTAACCAGAAAGTGTAAATTCATATTAGCCATACCCCAAACTATGAATAATTTTATAGGAGAAAGCAATGCTGTTTTATTTCTTAGTATTGTGCATCCTGAGATAGACTATGTATTGGGGATGGGGGTAGGAGATATGGTAAAAGGATCTGAGAGATTAATATTAAGAGATTTCAATTAATGGATCAGAAACAGCTATGTTGAATAAACATTAATGTTTATATGGCTTTTCTTTCTAAAGGATCCATAGACCACTTTATCATTGTAAGGATTTGATGAGAATAAGAAAGATGCCTTTGGACAGTAATAAAAAAAATAAATATGCACATGTATTTCTAAGGTCTTTTTTGTTTTTTTAAGAAGAAATCTGCATCCATGGCTATAGATCAGTTTCTAGGTATAGAGCAAGTCACAGTATCAAAATATCAGAAGGAATGTCTTGAAATACCTTGTTAACATTTCTGCGATGATGCTAGAGATCACAACTCTTTCTTCAATACAAGAAAGATTTGCAGATGTTTTCCATACTTGGCATAGCTGCCAGCAAAGAAACCTCCTGACACGACAGTGTTGCAGAAAGCTACCAGGACATCAGGACATCAGCTTGTCCATCTCCCTAGTGTGAGTCAGGGTTAAGTATGCCTAGTAGGGACTTGCCTAATCAATCCAGTACTTAAAAACTTGCAGAAACAAGCATTTCACAGCCTCCTGTGTAACCCATATCAATGCTTGGGGAGTCTTTTAAAAGTATAGAATAATGCTATATTTTGTGTAACGAACATCTATGTAGGCAACCACTGAATTAAGTCATGTGTTCAGCAAAAGTACTTAGCTGTGTGCTGGTTGTATGGCATCTGCCACAAGCCGTCCCTCAAGTTGTTATAGAAAGCACACATGGCAAGCACTGGCACACAATTATCAATACTCCTTTAGTTACACCAAATAGTGGTTCCTAAGTGCCTAAGTGTTGCATGTGGTATAGGAGGAACAAGTAGCAAAGTTCTTCTGGCTGTATAAAGTAGGCCATACTAATGGCCAATCTAGTGGCCTTATATTATTGCATGACTACATCAGTAAATAAGGAGGAGCTATGAATGACATCTGTCTGGACTTCTTTAAGGCTTTTGACATGATCCCCTTTGTCATGACCCCCTTTGACATGGAGAGAGATGGATTTGATAGGTAGACTATTTGGTGGAAAAGAGAGTAGTTGGATGGTCACATCCAGAGTGTTGATGTCCAGATACAGATCAGTGACAAGTGGNGACTACAACCACCTTTTAGATAATTTAGATAGTGTCCTTCAGAGGCCCAATCTTATTTAATATCTACACCAGTGACATAAAGAGTAGGATTGCTTACACTCTCAGCAAGTATGTAGGAGACACCAACCTGAGTGGTGTGGTTGACACACCAGAGGTAGGGGATGCCATCCAGAGGGATGTGAACTAGATTGAGAAGGCTTGTGCGAATCTCACGAGGTTCAACAAGGCCAACTGCAAATTCTTGCATCTGATTCAGGTCAATCCTCTGTATCAAGGCTGGAGGATGATATTATTCAGAGTAGCCCTGCAAANCTGACTACAACCACCTTTTAGATAATTTAGATAGTGTCCTTCAGAGGCCCAATCTTATTTAATATCTACACCAGTGGCATAAAGAGTAGGATTGCTTACACTCTCAGCAAGTATGTAGGTGACACCAACCTGAGTGGTGTGGTTGACACACCAGAGGTAGGGGATGCCATCCAGAGGGATGTGAACTAGGTTGAGAAGGCTTGTGTGAATCTCACGAGGTTCAACAAGGCCAACTGCAAATTCTTGCATCTGATTCAGGTCAATCCTCTGTATCAAGGCTGGAGGATGATATTATTCAGAGTAGCCCTGCAAAAAAGGGCTTGGGGTCCTAGTAGACAATAAAGCTGTGTGTGAGCTGACAGTGTGCACTCACAGCCCAGAAAGCCAAGTGTGTCCCGGGCAGCATTAAAAGAAGAATGGCTAACAGGTTGAGGGAGGTGATTCTGACCTTCTACTCTACCTTGGTGGGATCCTACCTAAAGTACTGTGTCCAGCTGTGGAGTCCTCAGTACAGGAAAGACATGGACTTGGGAGGAGAGAGTCCAGGGCCAAAAAAATGATCAGAGAACATCTCTGCTATACAGGCTGAGAGAAATGGGCTTTTTCAGCCTTGAGGAGGGAAGGCTCTGCAGCCTTTGAATTCTTAAAGGGTGCTTAGAAAGGTGAGGACAATATTCTGAGCAGGGCCAGTTGTGATAGGACCAGAGGTACTGGTTTTAAATTAAAAGAGGATAGATTTATAATAGATGTAAGGAACAAATTTGTTATAGTGAAAGTGGTGAGATACTAGCCCAGGTTGCCCACAGAGGTGGTAGATGCTCTATCCTTAGAATCTTTCAAAGTCAAGTTGGCAAGGCTTTGAGCAACCTTACTAGTTGAAGATGTCCCTGCTTACCGCAGGGCAGTTGGACTAGGTGACCTTTAAAGGTCCCTTACAACCCAAAGCATTCTATGATTCTTTTTTGGATGAGGATTCAAAAACAGGGGTGAATTTAACCATACGGATGTAAACTATGTTGTCATTATCTGAGGGCTAAGGAATGGGTATGAATGTTTTTCTTTTACCACTACAGTAGTAGCTAAAGGAAGAGAACATGTCTCTGTTAGAAAATAATTCAGACTAATTAATGCTGTTTCAGGTTTTGTGCCAACATATATGCATAAAATCAGCATTCTGAATATATTTAAGATGAGATTACATTTCTTTGGTGAACTCTCTTTTCTGATCTGTTCCAAATAAGAGCAGACACAAACTCCTTGAAAGAAGGAAAACCTTCACCCTAGTAAGAACCTAATGTAATTGAATCACAGAATCACGCAATGGTTTGGGCTGGAAGGGATGTAAAGGATCATCTAGTTGCCACCTCCCTGCCATGGGCAGGGACACCTTCCACTAGACCAGGTTTATTCAAAACTCTTTGAACACACCCACTGATGGTACATCCACAGCTTCCTTGGGCAACCTGTTCTAGTTTCTCACTACACTCAAAGTGAAGAAATTTCTCATTGTATCTACTTTAAATCTACCCTATTTTTAGTTTAAAGTCATTACCCCTTCTCCTATCACTAGAATCCCCTATAAAAAGGGAATTTCAGCTACAGCTTTCTTGTAGGCCCCTTTCAGATACAATAAGGTCTTCCTGTAGCTTTTCTCTGTAGCTTTTCTCCAAGCAGAGCAACCCCAACTCCTTCAGCCTACCCTCACAGGAGAGATATTCCAGTCCTCTGATCATCTCTATGGCCCTCCTCTATGATTACTTAAGAAAAAGAGCAATCCAAAAGTATCTGTGCTATATGTGAAGCAAGCATTTTTCATAGCACTCTGTCTCTGGGAATCCTGCGCACCAAACATGAAAGGTTTCACTATTTCTCAACTAGTGTATAAGGCAGCTGCTCCAGCAAATCCCATTCAGTGCTTTCTCAGCAGCTTCACCAACTGGTCTAACACTGCTAGGACAACATGCAATTCTGTTCCATGAAAAGGGACACTGTTTTTTTAATGACATGCCAGTAAAAGCTGCCTTTTCCACAGGAGGCTTAATGGTAAAGGATTTACTTTCACTTTTTATATTAGTCTGACTCCACTACCGGTAACAGCAGTGTTAGTCACAGTCTGCAGCCTCACTTCTAATCATGGTGCTAATTAGCTAAGGATAAGAGAAAGGAGGTCTCAGCTTTTTGCAATTCTCACTGGTGACACAGATGTCTGGCACCCAGGTGCAGGATCAGGTAGATTTATGTTATGTCAGGTTCTCCTTGAACTTGAAATGCTTGAGAATAGCTCTGCAAAAGCCAACAAGCCTGAACAAGGAGATGGAGAAAGTAATCAGAAGGAAGGAAAAGAGACGGGGATGTGTAAATCCCACATCTCAGGTAGTATGTCACCAAAATTCAGGTTGTAAAGCCTCCTAGCACACTTCCACTCTCTTCTAGAATCAAATGTTCCAACAGGAGTAAAAGTTACCTCATGTCTTTCATTCTTAAGTAAAACAAAGGAATGGGGAATGACAACTGTTCTTGATATGTTGTCCTTTCCATGCAAGAATGCATGCCATGTCTTGGGCAGGGGCTCTAGTAACTAGCTTTCTGGACAGAGGTTTAGCCTGTCTTCTTATCCTGAGGAAGTCAGCAGGAAGGGAGTCCAGGAGTAATAAAGATGACATGCTTAAAAAATATCACATGCAAAAGACAGAACTTTTAGCAAGCCAGAAGCGTCAGTACGTGAACAGCTGTGTGCATATATTGATGCAGCAGTGCTGGAGGTTTTATCAGCAGATATTTTGGCACACAAGGACTTTAACACAACGGTAGCTATTGAGATTTTTCAGGATTTCATTCCCATCTAAGTGCTGAACATACTCTCATAATCTGTGATTTAAATGATTAAAGTCCTTTGGCCCTAAATGCTCAATGACTTTGTGGGGTATTTAAACTGTGGCTTAGAGAATTGCCAAAGCCAGAGGAACTCAGTTGTTTGGAAAAGCTTGTAAGAATATTCAGAAATTCATTTGTGTATGGCACGACTCAAACTACTCTGATGACATTTGGAAATACAGCAATCACTTCCCAGTAACGGCAAAGTAACAGATTAGCAGCTACTCTGAAATTCAACTGGGTGTTTGATAGGTGGTATTTTCTGTCATGCAGGAACATCTGACATTGCTTGTTTTCTTACCAACAAATCCCAAGGCAAGTGTTTTCATTAAAATTGAGTCAGAACATCACTTTTAAAGAAATTTCAAATTAGTTCTAATCACTTACACTACAACCTTGAGTTCATTTTCCAAATATTTTGTTAGTATTTTATAGTTGTTGATTTCTTTGATGTCTCTTTTTATGAACTTACATCACATGTAGCTGCTGGTTTCACACTTTACACTCACTTTTAAATGCACATAACCATGTTAACTGGAAGTTAATTTGGTTTTGATTGTTAGAATTACATTTTCAAGGACCTTTTAATCATTTTGAGAATGTTTTCTCCAGCCTTTTTACAAGGCAAAGGGTTTGATCTCTGCAATAAGAGATTTTCAAAAGAAATTGTTTTTCCTTTTAAAGGATTCAGCTTTCTCTATCACAAGCAGTGGCACAAGAACATGAATCAGAAAAAAAAAAATTAGCAGGATGCATGTGGAAAAACACGAATGTATTGTACAAATATGTACAGGAATCCAGACAGATTCTCTGATGGTAATAATTCTGTACAATTAAGAGATTTCTCTACAGTCCTTTGCTTGCTTGCAATTCCATGCCCATGCCCGGTTAGTTGTTTTTTCAAGATGAGAATTCAGTTTTAAAGATCAGGCTTCAGATCTGAAGGAGTGTGGGCAGGGGTAACTTGAGCCTTTTACAGTCTATCTGCCTTAGGTAATGTCTGAGCTATTTGGGCAGTCAGTACCAAACAGTACACTCACTCTTCCTCACTGTCATTTGGACAGCAGTTCTTTACCACAGCAAATGTACCTTTGATTCTTTCGTACCCAGCCTAGCTGGAAATTACAGACAGGCCACAGCAGCGTGTTTTCATTTGCAATGTTAAGATACATTTTTAACTTGGCATTTTTACCACAGCAACAAGCATCCAGTGGCATCCACTCTTGCTGCTGTTAGTGCTGGGGTTTTCCTTAGCCTCACTGCCCTCCTCCAGCCAGGCACAGCTGCTGTGTGGATGACAGGTACAACTTTAATAAACAGAAAAAGGGAAAGTGGAAGCAAGCAGGCAAAGAAACGTCAGCTTGCAGCCTTGCCAGGCTTGCTCCCTTGCCTTTCACTTTTTTTAGACTGGATGAAGCTAGTAACTAATGGAGCCTGCAGGGAAAAGAGGATAGACAGAAAAGGGGGGCACACTGGTCACTAAGGCCACCGGTTGCTGCTTTGTATGTAAAAAAAAATCTGCACTGATGTTTAAATGCATCATAATTCATAAATCTGAGCCCAAAATTAACTACTTTGCTACAGTCTCCTAGTACCGCGAGCCATCAAGATTGCAGTAATTATGTGCTCACAGGAAATAAGATACAAGCTGTGGATTTAATGCTAAAGTCGAATTTGTTTCTACTCTCAGACTGCCACATCTGAAGTTAAGAATCTCCTCAAATTCCCTGTAAAGAATAACCCCAGCATCTGACCTAGACAATGTCTCTGACTCTAAAATCCAAGGCTGTCCGTAGGATGTCATTAAGCATAAGGCAGTGTCTTCATTTGCCTTCATGCATCAGCAGTTAACTCATTATTCTATAGAGCTTTTGAGAATATAGAAAAAACCAAAAGTATAAAGTGTAAATCCACCTCACTGTGCAGCTGCGCTAGCAGCTCTCAGTGGCTTTAAAAGAAGCATCATTGACAGGCTTTTAGAGACAGCTGCATCCTGTCCTCTCAGCCTTACCACATTGCTCTGGGTAGGGCTGGCTTGTGGGAAGGAGGGAAGGCGGCGGCTGCTGCTGAAGAATCTGAAGTAACCGAATTATGCAAGAGGTTTAGGAAAAATCTAGGGTGAAAGGGCATGAAAATTCAAGCACATTAAAGTCTACTAAGCAAACAAAACTTTTTAAATGAAAGGAAGCAGCTGTAGTCTGGAAAAAAAAAGAGTGGGGAAAAATGATTTTGGAGCACTGTGTTATGTCTCACAATTGGACTTTCCAAAGCAAATTGGCCTATTGTCTAATGAACCACCAGTTTGTTTCTAGTGAAAATAAAGAATTAAAGCTTAACTTTAAATTGCAGTGTAGTTCATCTATTTCTTTTTAAGACCACCTCTTTAGAGGAGTGCCTGGAGATAGAAGTAAAAAGCCTACTTAATATATTTAGCATTAACCTGGATTTAAGTGTTGCAGTGTGTACAGTAACTTGTGAGCATTTATCCTGGAAAAAAATACCCTATTTGAATAATCAGATAAAAGCTGTCATTAGGCTCTTGAAATTGGTAACCTTGCTACTGATACGCTCATAGAAGGATGACCTTTTATTTTTAGGTGAGTCTGGCATCAAATAATTGAATGCGTATAAATGTGTCTCTGATATTTCCAACCTTTTCCCAACCCTTTTAGGCTAGATTTATTTCAGTAACTATAATAACATTACATTATTTGTTTACAGTAATTGAACTGAGCAATCAACACAAAACCAATGTGTTTGAGAGCTTCTCCACTTGTGCTACAACAGTCATTTATTAAATTACACACAGATGCCATTCAACTCCTTGAAAGGACTGCCCTCAGGTTCAAGCCTGGATTACATGTCTGTATTGACATTCTATTATTAATCTTTCAGCCCTTTTAATTTCCTCTTACAATATCAAAGCATTTTTTTTTTGTTTTCCATATTTCAGCAGAATAAATAGAGTTATATTGGTGTTGAGGACTGGGGTAGTGGAACTCCACCAATGATTATAAATCAAAGCATGTTTCTGCTTCTAATTCAGAATCAGTTGTGGAATGTGACATCATAACCTCTTGTTCTTCTGGTTTCTCCCTTTTGTACAAACTGCTTCAGTCTGTCTCAGCATTGCATGGTTACAACACTAAATTTGCTTTCTGACAAATTGTCCTGGGTTGGAATGAAGGTTGAGATCAGTTCTGGGTTGGTGCCTGCAATCCAAGCACACCACCCAGCTCCTGCCGAGAATTCAACAGGCAATGAAGCAACTTAGTTAAAAAGAAAAGAGTTTATTGAACCCACCACCAATAAGAAAAGGAAAAAACCCTCTAAATAAGTAAAAGAATAAAAAAACCCGAAAAACAGAAACTGTATCACAATGCCATTACACACACTCTGAGCGACATGGGCGACAGCAAACACATTGGGTTTGGCTTCAGATGAGAGCCATGGGAGAAAAGAGAGTACACTAAACCAAATGCCTACCAAACCCCTACCAAACCAGGAAGCTAAACAGAAGAAATGCCTAGACTGTAGCAACTCTAACTCAGAAGTAACTTGAAAAAACAAAAACACATTCTTTGTTCAAGAGGCTCTAGAAGTATGAAGAAATAGTTTTAGTAAAACCACAACTAGCATTTGCAAAAAGTTCTGGAAAGACTCTGTTGTGCTGTTCAAGGAGATGGCCAGTGATCACAAATGTAGACAGAGGACTTAAAAGTTGTATCTTTGCCTTCTACTTCTCTTGGAGGATTCATAAGATGACAGAAATGATATTTCATATTAAAACCTGACCTACCCTGATTTAGACCAGTGGTGTCTATTTAGGACAAGCTGGTACATTTCACTAGCAGAACCTCTAGACAAGTTTAACCACTGTTATGGTAATGTTGTGTGGATAAACTGACTCCTGATGGTGAAATGATTCCATTTTGTCCCCTCTTAAGTCTACAATGAAGTTCTGGCTAGACCCTGATTTACAAACAGAATTTAGACATAACCTGACCCATACTGGATAGTGGGACTCTGCTAATCCTAGATAACCCTGCTAGAGGCATATCACAGCTATTAGGAGAGGTTTCACATCTTTGAACATTCCTTGTGTTATCAGGAGGTAACAAGAGGACAGACACAGCCTAATTGACCAACCAGAACATCAAACCAGCCACCAGCAGAGGACACATTTTCTGGAAATAATAACGAGCAGTTGCTTGTCGAACTTAGAAGAATAACTGTCTCATGAAAGCAGAGCTTTCACCTGGGACAAGTGAGAGTAAGTGGGATTGGAACCCATTTCTATGGCTCAGCAATCAGTGGCTTCCAGGCCTCTGAAATGGTAGTGGTGGATCAATGCTAGTCTCAGGCATTAAATCCCTGATGGTTGTTAACAGTCAAAAAATAAAATAAATTGATTTTACCCAATTGTTTTGTTTAGTTTAGTTGTTTTTTTTTTAAAGTCTTCTTTCCATTCTAGAGGAAAGATATATTTGTACAGGGTTACTGGTTAAACACAAAAGGAAGGAGAGCACCTCAAATTTCCCTAGGTATTGAGTGACCCAAGGAGTTTGTATCTCCTTGGGTGGCAGCATTACCACAGCCTTCCCCTGGGGATTAGCAAACAGCCTGAGTTATTGCAGGAGTATGCAAACACTTTCCAGAAGGAGAAGAGAAAATGCTGCCAGGCCATAAGGACCCCCCACGCTGGGATATTATGACTATTCCAAGCTTAAGTAATCAAAATGCCTTCAGCAGCCATTGTTCAAGCAGTGCATGTCCTCCACTCTCACTCCCAGAAGGCTTTAAGGGGCATTAATTGAGTCATTTGTTTGTAAACCAAAGTGTATGGATAGCATGGGATTAGGATGTATACTTAATGGTGGGTAAATGTCAAGACATATTCTCTTTAGGCAGATTACATTTCATTTCTGTTTTTTTCAGTGCAGTAAGTTATGCAGCTTTCAAGACATAACAATTGCTATGGAAGCCAGAGTAGGTATGCAACCATTTAAAAATAATGCTACATTTCCAATTTGCAATCCCAATCTGTGTTGGCCTACCCTTATGATTTAATAGCTAGTCCTTAATTGTCTTCTAGCCATTACTCTTAAAATGCAGAAACCCTTTTCTTCTCACACCCATTTACAGTCCCTCTTTTTGATTTCTTAGCAACAATGTTCTACTGCCTGAGGTAATAATTTATGTAGTGCAGAACTGATACTCTGGAAAACCAAACCAAAAGTTCCTGCATGTAAAAAAAAAAAGAAAACAGGACTTCAAAGAGTAAAAGAAATAATTAAAAATTTATTAGACAGTCTTTAATAGTAACTAAACTAAGAGACAAGATTCCTAAGCTCAGCTGGCTGCTCTGTGTCCCATACCAGTAGGTATACATAGTACCAGTTTGACTGGCCACAGCTTTTACGGCCATCACATACTACAGGAATATATGCCATAGTTGGTGATATGAAATGGAAAAACTCTTACCCTCTGAGCTCCATCAGGAAATCCATACCTGCACACAGCCACCACCTGATCTTAGGCAAATCATTATAAGGAAGAGGTCTCTCTAATTTACTTGGCCTGAGCTGAGAGGGAGCAACAAAGCAGAACCCTACAGGCTATTGGAAAGACAATCTCTTGAAGGAGACACTGGAAAGGCTGGGTACCTAGCAGGCTCTAGCATACATTTTTTCACATGGTATCAGCCTTTGCTTCAGTGCCACATGCACTCCATCTCTTCCAAACAGAGCTCCTTTCTTCAGCCTGTAAGCCTACTGGCTCTATCAATACCATATTCCTTGTGGTCTTTTGCAGTCCTTGCATTTAAGACATACATTGAATCTGCCCCAGGGCATGAAGAAAGTAAGAAAGCAAGATTAGTGGTATTTCCCAACGGGTACACCAATATGTTAAACCACTCTATTGCTGAGTCTACCTATGCCTTACAGAGGGAGTATGTAACTTAATTAATTTATGTTTGTGGAGTGCCAGTTTCTCAAAAGAAAGACAGGGTGTAAATAGAAATTACTCTTATTCAATAAGGTATTGTGCAAAATGAACACAGGCTGTGGGCTGAAACTTACTCCTCTGTCTTTTAAATGGTGAGAACACGGGCAGCAACCTCAATGGTGACTGTGTTCCTCATCACACATTAGTTTATTCATAAGGTGCAAACCAAAAAGGAACCTTTTGTCATCTGTTCTGACACTTTTTGTTACAAACCTGACCTGGGGACAGGATCCACTCTTTGGAAGTAAAGATATTACCTAGGTACTACGTGTGGTCTCTGTAGGAGATGAATCAATCATCCCGGGGACTTTCTGTTTACAATCTCACCAACTGCAACTGGCATCTGCTATAAAAAGTCTCTTGCTAAAAGCAAAGAGGGAAAAAATACAAGAATGAAGAGAAGGAACCAGAAAAAGAAATCTCAATATTAGCAGAAAGATATTGAAAAATGTTACATAGAGATGAGTACACGGCTTATGTAAATAATTATAAAACATGTTATCACAGCCTAGTGATTTGCTTCAATTGCCAAATGCACACAGTTATTTTCCATGTTTGTTAATGTTATAATGTTATTTTGAGTAAACTAAGAATCAAAAGAGAGGATATGACACCCTGATCATAGTACCTGACTTTTTATTTGAGCTGACACAAGTCACCTAACCCTCTTACACAATGAGATATAATATAATGTGTCTGTTTAGAGTGATGCTATGATAATTGCTTACCATTTTGCAGTGCTTTAGCAGGGGCAGTCACTCTCCAACTAGGGCACTACTGCAGAAACCACAAAGGTGAGATCCTAAGTGTAAGTCTTATTAGCTACACTGTTAACAATGTGAAAGTGCTGTGAGGGTAAGTGAGGGCAACGATGTGCTTTGTCACAGTGCTACTTCATGTATCATTGCTTCCTCTATCAGAGCATATCTCATTCATAAAACGGGGTTCCAAGCAAGCATGAAAGAAAACAAGCAAGAATGGGAAATGAAAGAGGAATATTACGCTGTTCTTTCCTTTCTCAGCCTCTCAGAACACATTCAGCTCACTTCAGCATTACATTGTCATTTTTTTCCCCAGTGCTTTTTCACTCCAGACTTCCTTTGTATCTTGGTCCAGAGTTGCAATGTAGCCTAGGCAGCAAGAGAATGTGTGTGTGTGCGTCTGTCTGCATGCATGTGAGTACACGTAATAATGATGCTTAGACAAAAATACACGTGACCTTTCCAACCACATAAAACCTAAAGACACAGATGCCATTGACAAAGAAAGCTAAATGACTGCAATGGCAGGAACAGAGGGCAAGAAATCCTCAGGAAATTATATTCCTTAAATTCATATCCCATATATGACCACCATCTAAACCTTAACTCTTGAAGCCTATGTTGCTTCTCCATATTATAAAACCAGTATCATATAATTCAGACCAGTGAATAAGGTAGGAAACCCATGAAACTAGAGGTCACCTTCCTCTAGCTTTGCAAAGAATTTCTAATTTCTCTATCCAAACCTTACAGGTTACTTTGCAGACTTTCAGCACACTCATATGAGCAAATTTTAAAAGGATACTGCAGACCTTCCCCTCAAAGTGAATTTTGCAAAGATTTATGGAAGTTGAGTGGTTTTGACATACAAGTGGAGTATTTTCACTTGGAATTAGAGGTAGGTGTCAAGTTTGCTCGAGATACGTGTTGTTTCCTTTTACTTGTTTATCCAAAACTTAACTGCCTGTACATATAGAGGGAATTTTTGGTGGCTCCAGAGAAATGGTCTAACTAAAGGAAATTTGTGTAATCCTGATGGTAAAGAAATTTTATAAAGCCAAAGAAAATTAACTCCAACTTCCTCTCCCCCACCAATATATCCCCTAGGAGTAACAGGGGTTTTTTTCTTTATGGCTCACCAACCTTGATGGATGAGTGCAGACTAATCAACAACTCAGAGAAAAACCAGGAGGGGTTTTAATTACACATTTAAACATTATCAAAATGAGAACAAGTAAAGACTTAAACAAGGAAAGACTCTAGGTAGCAGTGTGGGAATTAATCTGATATTGTTTGATTTTTTGTGCTCTGTCAGATACAACACCATTAGCATGTTTGGAGAAGTTAAGAAAATGTTGTGCTTTAAACAGAAGGATTTGCATACATTTATGAAAATACAGCACTGGCAAAGCATCCCTGTAAACTAATTGAATGAGTGTACTGTTGCTGTACAAGTTTAGCAAAACAGCAGTACATGATTTTTACAGAAATGCTATGTTATCCCTACTTTTTCATATAGTCATTTATGACTTGCCCTTCTGAAGATCTGTCAAAGTAGAGAATAAAAAACATCCAAACAGACAAAAAAGAAAGCAAAATCACTTCTACCTAAGTGCCCTAAAGCAGCCCAGGCCACTGGCCATATCATTCCATGTTCACTCCGAGAAATCAATCCAAGATTTTTACAAAACAAAGCAAACAATGAATACATAACTGTGCAACGTTGTTCTAAGATTAAGGAAATTCAACATTACAGCAGTTTTTGTTTTTTCTTAGCTTGCTTTTTCCTTGTTTGGGAGCTGAAATTCACCAATACTCATGCATTTTCATCTCTCTTACTAGAGTACTCCACACTGTAACGAACAGAAGGAGGCTACACTATATTGAACAGAATGCTTTTCGAAAGGAAGAAAACAACCACATTTTCAAGGAAAAATACTAAGATGTTTCCTGAGTGCTCTAGTAAAAGTGATGAAAAGGTTTGCAAGTCGAGTTAAAGAAGGAATAGAACCACATTTTGGTACATAGTCAAGTTCTTCCATATGTAAGATCTTTAATGATTTTCAAACATATCAATACTTGCTATAAAAGGGAAGGCAATGGGTTTGAAATGAAGAGAATCAGCTGTAAAGAGGACACTGTGGACTGAAAGCAAACAAAATGTAGATTAGACACTGAGGAAAAAAATCACAACTGACTAAGAGTGCAGATAATGGTGGATTGCACAGATTACTTAAAGTACAGATAATGGTGGACTGCAAAGATTACGTAAAAAGAGTCTGTTATTTTCCACCACTGGAAGTCTTAAAAAAAATGTGTATAAAATGCTTATCAGGAAGTGTTTACAGACAGGTGAATCTGTCTTGTGGCAGGCATCTTCCTTGACTACCTGATTTTTTCTGTCTTCTGCCAGAAAAAAACCTAAAATGTAAAAATACAAGAAAGGAGAGAGAAGATAGGAAAGCCATTTTAGCTTAATAGATATTCACATACCATTCTGAATCACTACTCTTAAAGATTACTTGTCCATGGTGCCTGACTCAAAACCAGCATTTGGGAAAAGTTTAAACCTATATGTTGTACCATAGGTGCTGTAACAGTGAACAGAGCTTTAGTGTAGGACTCAAGAGATCTACATCCGGTTTCTGATGTTGGTCATGACCCAAAAAGTTATTCTGGTGATGACACTTGACTCTGCCTCACATTCACTGTCCATGTTTACTTCCACAAATACAATATTTACTTTCTTGATCAGGTGCTTCTAGACCTATTGGTGCAATCCAATATTAGAGCTGCTTATTATTATTATTACTATTGTTGTTGTTGTATGTTAATATTAATGTTAATTATTTTAACCTGTCTTGGCTGAGACAAATTTTAAATCAAGATAATCTAACAGCTCTTAAAACAAGACAATCAAACACATTTTAAAACTGCCCACCCAAGCTTTCTACTTGTTGCAGTGCAATATTAAGGCAATCAGAAAACATAACTGTAATATAGCTTAGAGGTTAAGGATTTAATGTTTGTTTTTAACTTAGCCTCAGTAGAAGTATTTAACTTCCACTTCAAATGCATCGGCCCAATAAATAAAATATGTCTAATACCTCTAAGCAATACAAAAGTTGTACATATGGAACTCAAATCTCAAATGAAAATAAATCTTTGGACAACTCTCCCTTTTGGGCATTCACTCAACACTACCAGGAAAATAATCAGTGCTAATAAATGTTCCAAGGGACCATAACTCAACCACCTGTTAAATTGCACAAATACTCTCTGGTATAGTTTTAGTCCCGGCCAGCTAGGCCTTTCCCAAACTGTATTTTAGAAAAGCGTTAGGAGTTAACAGCATTATCCATAGGCAATTTGCTCGTGCTCACCGACTTTTGTAGACTAGAGAATTTTAATAATATGGACATGGGTCACTCCATGACAGTTGACCTCACTGGCATCAACAGTCCCAAGCACATTTAATTTTCTAGTGCAAATCATGCCAAGCAGCTCTTACATTAGACAAACTAATTTTTATTCTATCTTGAGCCAAAAAGAAAGCAAATGGGTTATTTTAATAGAAGTTTGCTGCAGTTAATAGTCTGCAATTTACTTCTTAATCTATTGGCTCTGTCCTTTAACTAAATGACACCTTGATGGGCAAAGATTTAGGAACCCCTTGCGTTACTACTAAATAAATGTGACTTCCTCATATTTGAACTATCCATGCACAACCTTATGATCTTCTGTTAAGGCAATCCAATCAGTACCAATGAGGTACTTTACAAGACCTACTGCAATTTAAATACAGTGCTCTTTATCAATTTAGCAATCTGTATCTGGTTTCCCTTTAGTATAAGTTTGCTTTCCAGCAGTACAAGCAACTCATAAATATAAGGTCAGAATTGTTCTTGTTGCTTCAGCGTTCTGTCTCTTATAACACTTTTAATGATTAAAAGTAGACTGCACAAGGCCAATCTGCTTTATTTTGTTGTCACCATAGTTCATAGGTAAAATTTAGCCTTGTAATAAGGTTGATTTAGCTACTTAATCTTGGGACTAGTCATTTGTGATCTTTAACAAAAGCTTGTGCTTCCATGGCAGTGAAATAAAAGTGGACTTTAAAAGCAATGAGTGGTGGCCTTCATGAAATCGTTTGGACCTCATTCAAATGACAAGTATATGCATGAATAACCAATATATTATTAATACTTATTTATTTCCTCTGCTGTATCCAGTTTTATAGAAGGATGTGTAATTATTGTACTATTTTAATCATGCTATAATAATGGAAGTTTCACAAAAGCAATACACAACTGGGTTTTGTGCAATTAGCAATGTGGAGTGGGAAGCATTTTCATGTCAACTATACATAATTAGACAAACAAAATGCATGTCACTGGCATTATTAAGGCAAAAGGTTTCTCTATAGTTTTGTTAAATATCAACGAGAGACACTGTAAGGCTTCATTTCTGTAGTTTGTTTTTAAACAAGCCACTTGAAAGAGAATGGATTGGAAAAACTCAGCCATTGAATTACTGCCCTGGCCTTCTTGTATGGTTTGATGTGCCTCAATGGTTTATTTCTCATAAGCTGCTAACCCAGAAATGGGGAAACCAAACTGACAAGAAAAATGATTGGCAGTGGGAAAAAAGAGGGGGATGGAAGGAAGCATTGATTTCTCTAAATGGAGAATGCAACTCTACACACTCTAACAACAAAGTGCATGGGTGAACAAGAAAAAGCACTAGCCCCAGGACTGGCAGTGCACTGTAACTTGTGATAAAGTAAATGCATGGGATTTGGCATCTCTTTGTGAAGACTTGTGCTTTTCTCCTTGTAGCAGGACATCTCTGTAAAGACCTGAACTTTAGTTATATGACTGTGAAACAAAATGCTGCACTGCTTTCAAATATTATTCTCTACTATCTACTGTGAGTATCTAATTAAATATTAGAAAATAATAATGACCAACTTAGAAAAATGCTAGTTTGCACCAAATGTTTCACTACTGAATGACAAGAAATCTCTCCAGTAGCTACACAAGAATTTAATTTTCTAATCTTAACTGTATAGGCTATTATTTGAAAAAAAAATCAATAGCAGTCTAATACATTAAAGTAACCTTAGCATGGTCGTTTAAAATATGAAAGCAGCAATAACAACCTGTAGGAGTTTAGTCTTCCTCAGATGTAGTAACTCTGGGAAATATAAAATACTATGTTTCTTTTCTACGAGAGATCTTTATTCCTGTTTCTTACTCTATTGAATCATTATTATGTCTTGTTTACCATTTATTAAAGCGTTATAGTCAGCATATCATGAACACCAGTGAAGAATGGAACTAGAACAACCTCCTCTGACTGTGGACATGGCCGCAGTTTGACTAATTTCCATGAACTCTTACAAGTAATGCCATGAGGAATAAAAATTGAAAATCTAATATTTGGAAGCCACTTAATTAAGTCAATCTGTTGTAAGTGCCAAACATAGGACCAAAACCCGATTATTTAAATTCTAAAGCCAAACAGCATAGGTTCCAGTGGACAGTAGTATTAATGTTCACGTCCATGACACAGCCTTATCAATGCTGCAAAAGTAGCTAAATTCCTATGTTAACGACTGAGGAATATCTATTGACTACAAAGTATAAGATGTGGAAGGGTTTTTCAGGCAACTGTATATATTTCTTCACATGAATTTGAAATTTTTAGTTAAGAGATGATTAAATGGCAACCAAGCAGCCACTCTGAATCATCCAAAATTAGTCAAGCTTGAGGAGACACCATAGAAATAAAGAAGACAAATATTCTTTTGGGAACTATTTGCATGAAGTAACAGGATGAATTTCAGCACTGGCATAGCACAGCTTCATCCATTTCTTTGCCATGGGCTATGCCAAACACACAAACATTGCATTTTTCACTTCAGCCATAATCATCAAATTTGAACTCAGCCATTCAGTTTCAGTGGTCAGGTGTATAATGGTGATGCTTTTTCTATCCAGCTCTTTCTTTTCTGTTCTCTGAGATTTTCTATTGCATCTATCACTCATGATCTTTTGAATTCTCCTTAAAATGTTAACCTCTACATAAAAATGTGAAATTTTAGCTTACATATTTCTTTTATTATGTTGAAGCAGTTTCTTACTCTGCTGATCATGTCTGCTGCCATAATCAGTTGATGGCAGAGAACATATTACTATTCCTCTTTGCATTTCTTTTTTAAACAATAATATTCTCGGGTTACTTGCAAGGAGAGGGATAGAAGGATATACAATTTTCAAGCGAAAGCTTCCAAAAATACTCTTGTCTAAAAAATTAGTATCACTTTGGACTGCCTGCAGTTGGGAAGATTGAAATGAATCAACTAAAAATGAATCAGCTAAAATGATGAAGTTAATGCAAAGAAATTAAAACACATTAAACTATATGCAGATGTTCTCACTCTGAATTAAAATGCCTTTATTTTTTGTAGTCTAATCCTCCCTTAAGCACTCTACTTCTCAATAAGGGTTTCCATATAGGGGCTTAATGGTCCTTAATATAGCTGCATTAACTTGATACGTTTAGTTGTTCTCCCACATGGAATTGCCATAAGATATCTAACTATTGCATTTGCTTGGTGATTGCACAGCTAGGAACACACAAGGCATATCTAAGTGGTGCCATTTATAACAGTATTAATTTGAAAATCAAAACTATTAATACAGAACTATTAATGCAAAATTATGGACACCTCAAAGCTTTTGAAGAAATCTGTGCATCTTTTTAAACAGTTCTTTTCAACAGAGAACATCTCAAAACACAAAATATGCAAATATTGTTGTTCCAATTCTTCTGAAGAAGTGCAGAAACAGAATTTAGGGTGAAACCCATAAAGGAATTTAGTACCATTCAAGTCTTCTCAAGTTTGTCACTTCCTGGGCAAATGCTCCAAAAGAAAGACATACCACTTAATAGTCTAAACATGTTCTGAATGAAAGTGGCTGTGGTCATGACTACTTGCGGCTAAACTCACTGCAGTCTGTGTGTCTTAAGCTGCCATGCAGAGCACAACCTATCCAGACCAGATCCCCATGGGATTTAGGCACAAGGATGCTAACTTTGTAAAGGTAAACAGGATAAAGTTGGACTGCTCTTCCAAGATAGCAATACTTCTAGGATAATCCTTACAAAGAATTTTTGTCTCACTTGGGAATTTGAAAAACAAAACCCTGCACTGACAAGAGTCTAATTAACATGAAAATAATGAAACGCGTTAAGAAGTGTTAGCAAAATGGCTGGTCAATTCTTGAGCAGTTGATAATGGCACAGACATGCTTTTCTAGCTTACTGAAAACCATCCCAGCTTGGAAGAACAGTGCATTCTGGAATAATTAAGCAGCTTTCAGGTTGTCCTTTGGAAAGAAAAAGAAGAAATAAAAGAATTCAGTTCTAAACCCCGATGGGATAATGCCCACTTTATGACCAAAAATACCCCAGACAAGAACTAGCAGGCAGAATTGGTGGTGCCTCCTGGGATTTTAGCCCTGTGGACTGGATAGCATAGGAATTGTGAGGCAGAAATTTGAGATAGGAAAAGATATACTCAGAAAAAAAGAAGGAAGAGGGCTTCTGGCAGCACAAACATTGAGAGAAATGTGGAAATTTGGCTTGTGGGTTTTTGTTTTTTTGAGACTTAAAAAACAGAAACAGTTTGTCTTAGATATGCAGAGGGAAGCAAACAGAACAAAGATTACACTAAGGTTACTGTCCCAGGAGACAGGAGGAATAGCAAAGTTGTAAGTGGAGACAGAAGGGAGGCAGAGGAGAGGGACTGAGGGGAGAGATAAGAAATGGTTTATGTTACCATGAGTCTAAATGTCATGCACTTCTCTTCACCCCTTTCAGCTTAACAAGTGTTCTGAACCACAAGAAACATGGATGGTATCAGGAAAGTAAGCTCTTCCCAAGGGACTACTGTCATGTTAGAATTATTTCTTTTTACCTCCCCACCACTGACAAGTGCACTTTTATAAACAATGTTCTGCTCTTAAATCATCCAAATTATGCCTTAATAATTCAGAAGTTTCAGAAAATATTTAACGAAGCAGTATTTACCACAGATGCTGAACCAGGAAAAAAACCCACCAAACCCACAAAAACAAGAGAAGAAGCATTTTCCACTGAAATGAGGTAAGCAGATGTGTCAGTTCAGACACACTGCATGATGGTGTAACCCAAATAAAAACATGTACCTACACAAACAACAAACGTTTTCACGTTTGTACCTAAAGTTAATGTTCAGGTGCTTTTGAAAGCAGTTTCAACAGCCTTTTTCACCCTTTCTACACTCAGGGCATTTCCCCGCTCTTCCTCATCTGCAGGTACCAGCATTCATCCAACTCCTTCAGGATGAATATTTTGCTTTCTGAGCCAGAAAAAAATCTACTGTGTTTGTTTTAGAATTGATTGTTTTCTGCAAACAGCAACAGCTTACAGAGGTCAGGCTGAACAGAGGATGGGGACTGGCACATGGGTGCAAGAGAGAATGTACCTCTACAGGGCAGACTTTGCTCACTCATACAGCCAGGGGTCCTCAGCAGAAATCATCCTTTCCTGGAAGGATCAAGCCTGCAGGTTGTTGCAGTTCTGTAGTTGCACAGTTTAACATTGTTTGTTTTTCCCTGTTACAATTTTTCTTAGCTACTCCAGAGCAGATTCCTACTTGTAGAGAAGTACATTTTTTACCTGTAATGGTCTTCATGATAATTTCATGGTTTATTTCACACAAAGGTGAAATGTGAAGGGTATTACCAGGTAGGTGTCAATTCTAAAAATTCTTCTATTGTTTTCATCACTTCTGGTTCCATATTTTGTATTTCCTTCATCTTCTTTAAAAATCCAATAGTATAACAGAATTACAGACTGTTAGGGACTGGAAGGGACCTTGAAAGATCATCTAGTCCAATCTCCCTGCCAGAGGAAGATCTCCTAAATCCAGTTGCACAGGAACATGTGCAGGCAGGTTTTAAATGTCTCCAGAGAAGGAGACTCCACAACCTCACCGATAGCCTGTTCCAATGCTCCGTCACCTCCACCATGAAGAAGTTTATTCTCATATTTGTGTGGAACCTCGTATGTTCCAGCTGACACCCATTACCCTTTGTCCTGTTATTGGATGTCACTGAGAAGAACCTGATCTTAGTATGATCAGCATATGCAATTAACAGTGTCAAAATTAGCATTTCTTTGACACTTCTCATGTTAGTGCTTGGAAGCTTGCTCTCCACTAATGTTTGTTGCTAAGCAAGCGAAAAGAAACAAACCCAGCTTTTAAACTGTACTATGTAAAAATCAATTGCAGAGAACAATAGCACTGCTGATGTTTTGAAAATGAAACCACCTGTATCTGGAATTACTGTGTACTTACTGTATACTCAAGAAAGATCAAGCTTTTTCTTAAGTTTCAATACTATCCTACCCCCGGTATTTTTAACTTTCAGTGGTTATGGTAACGTCATTAATGTACTGGGAAATGTATTGAGTTGAGGGCTTGCTGCAAAAGAGTCAATGAAATCACCTGAATAAAAGCTGGTGTCATCATCTGTCATTCAAATCTCTCCTGTCCATAAGGGAGTTTATTTTTAAACACTAAGAAGCTCACTGATAAGAGACATTAGAACTATGGCAGAAATGTGTTTTATGTTTCTTTAGGTAGCAGCAGCAGCCTTGCATCTGCTGAAGCTTTTGTCACTCAGAAACTGTGGTACATGGAGGTGCTCTAAAACTGTTAAAGAATGTCTGCCAGCCTTTTAAAAACCGAGCTAACAAAAAGCTGAAGTTCAGACTTCCCCCATAGTTACTAGAAGCAGATACCATCAGAAGATACTACTTCCCTCCTATCATAAGTTCATAGTTGGCAAACAGCTTATTTGTCTGCATCCTGTCCTTTCCTGAAAGACAATTTCTGAATTCAGAGTGATGTTATAACTTTTGCAAGACTTTGGGCTACCTCTGAAAGTCAGGTGTCTACACCTGTGTTTGGGAAAGAGTCACACACATTTTTCCCAGAGACCATGTCTACACAGAAACATGCAGCAAAATTATTCTGCATTTAATTTTTAAAGTAGATTATTTAAACTACATTAAATCTCTAGTAGTTATAATTCATTTGGAAGGGAGTTAAGTTAAACCAAATCAAGGCAATTTTTATTCTGAATGCACATCTATACAGGGACTTAATTAGGTTTAACTAATCCACTTTAAATTCGTTTTTACAGATAATTTTTCCTGTAAGTCTCCACATAAATAAGCTTTTAGTTAACTAAATGTAGTTTTAGTAAGTTATTACCAAAAAACTCATTCTGTTTCAAATATGGATTGTGCATTGGTATGTACTTTCTTGTTGAAATTTGACCATCTGAATATATTGTAGAGACAACATGGCACGAATCCCTTTAAAAATTGCTAGTAAACTGGCTCGGTGTTTTAGTGAAATGATACTGGTTTTATTTAAAACAATATTTTAGAGACATTGCCACATTAAAAAAAGAGGTGTGTGTTTTTGCAGCTGATGTTTAAGTGTCTTCATCGTATTTTCTTTTTTTATGCTGTAGAATACTACTTAGACAATCCCTGAGGACCATTCTCAGATGTTCCTGCCTGATTCCTGTTCATTTTTACCCTGTAGCAAAAATGCCAGACAAATTTAAAACACTGGTTATTTTCCAGGGGAGGTGTTTCAGATATAAAGACTGGGAACATCATAAACTCCACATTTTGGAAGCAGAAAAAGGGCAATAAGCGTTTTAGCAAATGCAACCTCTATTCCCAGTTCTATCTTAGGTTTCTTAGTCTGATTTGAGGCATGTCATTTCCCTTCCTGTGTCTCACTTTCCCAATGTGTAAACTACGGCTAAAAGTATTGAATTCCTTTGTAAAGTACTCTCAGATCTGCAGTTGAAAACCATAGAGCAAAGCAGAATACCATTATTATTATTTTAGCATTTAGGATGAAATACTGACACAGCGATAACATCAACAGGTGCTAGATGCGCTCAAACCACTAGCTTGTAAAGACAGAAAGTGCAAACCAATGTATTCACAAGAGTAGCTTAAAATTATAAACCCTCATGTCTGCCTGAACAGCAGTACACTGAATACTTCCCCTGGACTTCAACAAAATGCATTACAGAATCACAGAATAATCCTGGTTGAAAAGGACCTCCTAGATCACCGCGTCCAACCATCCCAAAACCAGCAAAAAACCTAAATACATGACAGGCTGACAAACACAAAATAAGCCCCTCCATGCTGCCACTCCAGCCTGTCATGAAGCACCATTTCTACACGCTTCTTAAATACCTCCAGGGATGGTGACTCAACCATTACCCTGGGAAGGCTGTTCCAGTGCCTCACCACTGTTTTTGCAAAGAATTTCTTCCTAAGATCCAATCTAAACCAGCAGAACTTAAAAGGGAAAGGTACTGGGGGTTGGGGATAAGGAATTCTGCTCAGTTCACATCAGTTGTTGATAACTACATGAATACTTTGGCATTCACCTCTAACTGACTGCTTGGAAACTGACAAAACTTTATAAACACAAAGGTCATTGCAGCCAAGAAATTAAGTGGATTCCCAAGATGGAGTCACTAAGCACAGAGAGCCCTCATCAGTAAAATAAAGAGCCGTAACATTGAAGTTCTCTCAAAAGAATTGTCTTTGCTGCTGAGCTGGCTTTACTGAAACAAAACTACAGGCAGATTTATGTGTGTGGGCTAAAGGCTAGGACACTTAATGATATCTGCTTCAGTGAAGACAGACTTCAGCACTTTCCATCCTTCGCCACCCAAAACAACTGTCAGACAAGGAAAATAAAATAATTAATCCGAATATTAGAATAGCAGTTTGAATAAAGCAGTTAGTGGTAGTAAAATATTTATTATTACCTTGCTTAATGCTTTGAGCATCTGCAGTGCTTTCTAATGTCAAAGTCAGAGAATGATCAATCTTTAATTTTTTTAACCCAACACAGAAGAGGGCTCCTTGGTTTATAATAATGGGAGTTTGGAGCTACTTTCTTAAACCTTAAAGCTGTTAAAATTTTTTTCTACTTTATATTTTTTTTCTTTGAAGACATTAGCATACTCACATTAATATGTTATCATTAAACACAAATTCCTCAGGGAAGAGAGAGAAGACTATCAACACTGTGGTCCCTGCTCCTTCAGCTTCCACCACTGCCTTTCACATTAGTGGCTGTCTGGAAACTGAGTGTGACAGGGGATGCAGGAAGGGAAGTGGGAAAAACACATAGCTTTGATTACATTTCAAATTTATAGCAGAATTAATTCCCCTGCTCTCCTAGCCCACAGTCCACGGGCTTCTTTAAAGCAGAGGCTTGATTTAGCCTGGTTTACCCTCTGCCTGATCTTCTCAACCAATTTATATCTGAAGCTTAGTTAGGAACAAGCTTTAGCAGCACTGCAAGTGGTAACATGCATCAGTATTTCTGCAACAGGAGAATATTCTGCCAGTTTCTCTTTATCCTTCAGTATTTAAGAACAGCCTATTCCTCTTTCTAAGTATGGGTGCCACACTCATCTGTCTGATCTATGACCTGTGTATGTTTCAAAAAAATATGCCAGCCTTGTGCCTTTTTACTGTCACTCAATAGTGAAATATTTCTTTTTCTCCCCTCACATTCCCCTAAGCAGGAATCATGTTGAAGTTATCTGACACAACCTATAGCTTGTCACACAAAGCAGAAGAAAAAGTATGAAGGGACCTGTGGTGAAAACAACAGGTCTAAGTGGAATGCAGTATCTGGGGCTGACACTGCAAACTGGCTAACATTCATGTTCACCAGTTGCAAACAGAGAGAGAGAGAGAGAATTCTAAGGATAATAACTTAAAATACACTTAAACCCTTCATTTAGCTCATTCGAAGGCCAAAGTTTAAAAGTAAGTTTGACACCTTGTTGTATTGCCTGTGCTCACCCTCAGGTAATAAAAGAACCAATGAAATATAATAATGGGTCCCTCTGCGTCACGACACTGCATCACATCTATTACACACCTCAGGAATATCAGATCTACTCCTATGGGGAATCCAAAATCACTATTGTGTGTTTTAAAAAATGCAGCAGCCACAACATTTCTAAGTGGTTTTCTTCATTCTTTCACGGTTGGTTTTTCTTTGTTTTGGTGTTCTTTAATGAACACATCATGAAATGTTTATTTTATTTCTAAACAATATCTAGTAGTCTCACAGCTTCTCTTACGCCTTGGTCATAGGCTTTCTCATTTTACAGAATCACAGAATCATAGAATCACAGAACATTAAGGGTGGGAAAGGCCCGCTGAAGATCATCTAGTCCAGGCCTCCTGCTACAGCAGGAAGCTCCCCTACAGGAGATTGCACAGAAACACATCCAGGCAGGTTTTGAATGTTTCCAGTGGACACTCTACACACTCTCTGGAGACCCTGCTCCAGTGCTTTGTTATTGTCACTTAGAAAAAAGATTTTCCTTATGTTTCTGTAGGAGTTTGTGCCCATTGAACCTTGTCCTACTGCTGGGCACCACCAAAAAGAGTCTGTTCCAATCATCTTGATACTTGCTTTATATATATATATAATAATTGATGTGGTATCTCCTGAACCTCCTCCTCTCCAGGCTGAACAGGCTTTTCTTTGTTCATAGGTCCCTCTGGAAAATAAGCTGTGTATTGATATATAGTTCTGATTTTTAACACTCACTTGGTATTAGAATAAATAACTAAAGCAAAACACTCAAAAACCCCACCACTATAGGATGTCTTGAAGTAATCCCTGTGTGATCCCACATGAGTTAAACAGCTACACTTGACTCTGCTATATTGACTTAATGACAGCACTGACAGTCTTCCCTTTAAAATTCACACTGTGTGATGACATCAAAATGTAGATGCTTATCTCTTTGAACTGCACACAAATAACAATTCCTGTTAATGCTAATGAAATATAGTAATGAACTACAGTTCTGTCGTGGTGCTTGGAGTGGTGTGCAAATGCCCTGAATTAAGACTCAAAACCCACACAGGAACTAAGTATTGTTAGTCTCAGCTCATAGATAGGAAAACAGCCACTGCAAAACCATGTTTGGAGTTTAACTTGCTGGTTTCTTTCCAGAAAGGTATTACAGAAAGTAATATAAACATGTGCTTAACATTTAGCACATCCTAAACACTTCCCTGACAGAGACCTAGGTGTGTGTCTGTCACAAAGCAGTAACACAAAACTTTGGCTGCCAGTCTCAAGCTCTCAGCCATTTGTGCAACGAAGGAAGAGAGTTGGCTTAATGTCTGCATATTCTAAGCATAGATATTGTTCAGCAAGCAGTAAAAGGCATGAAAGGATAAAGCGGGCTTACAAGGTAAGCACTGTAGCTTTTCCTTGGTTTTGAAAAATAGTAATTCAGATTTCTTCCAAAATCATGTTCTCTCTCTCTGTTCTACATTCAACTCTCTATTCTTTCCCTTTTCTTTCAATCTCTTTAAAAGCTGCTAACATCAGCTGCTTCTTTGTGGATTTTTCTTTTTGCTTCATTGCCTACAAATTGCTCTAAGCTCTTCATTCCCTATGAACCTGTTCAGCTGGAGCAGAACAGCTGTACAGCAGGCTGTTCCTAGTACACCTCTGGAAAATGCATAGGAAAATGATAACAAGCCATGCAGACTGAAGTTTTTTGTCTTCTGAAGATTTGGGAGGGGATATATATTTATGTATATTTAAGCTTACAAGCATCTAAGCAAAGGTACAGTTGGGAAAGATAAATAATCGTTAAAATATTGGCTGGGTACCTCTCTCCAGAGAGTAAAAAGTCTGAAATGCTCAGTCTCTGATTTACATGCCCCAGGGTGTCAGAAGATGTCTGACTATGTCAGCTGGAGTGGAAAAACACTGCATGTCAGCATGAGAAGGCCTGATTGCTATAAAACAAATGTCTTTCTAGTTCCTCACTTCCGTAATACCCTGCCCCAGACAAAATAGTGTTCGCTCAACTGACTGTCATTCTTTAACCTCTTACTCTTAGGTAAGGTCACTTAGGTTCACTTCAGTTCCACAGACAATGAACTGCAGTACCCATTTTACCCCCAAAATAAGTATTACTTTCAAAACAAGCATCATAGTTGTTTTCTTTTCCTGGTTTGATTCAAGCAATCAAAAACTGTTAAGACAAGAAAATTGAATACAAGTCTCTGAACAAAGGACAGACTTTTGTAGGGCAGGAGAGAGAATATGAGAAGAGGAAAGAGTTTGAGTTTTGTTTTAAATTCGCCAAATGGATGCTGAAGAAAATTGACCCTGAGTTTCTGATCAAAAGATCAAAGGAGCAGATGGAAAGAAAGCTGCTGATATGCAAGTGTTTTGTCAGAAGAACCTGGTTTTATCCAGGAGTGAAGCACTCTTTCCCGTGACACAGACCTGTCAGTTCAAACACAATGCTACTGTTGTGCTTTATGGGTCTACATGAAGAGATTGGATAAATCAAACTACACTAATGGTGTAACACCAGTGACTGTAGTACTGCTCTGAGTAAGACGCAGTGGAGGCAGGTTCATGCTTGCTAGATGCTTAAATTACATTTCCTTGCTGGAAGCTTTGTTAGAACAACATTTTGATAGCCTTCTAACATTTGGTGGCAAGAAGCATCTTTCTGAATTTTTGTTTTGTTTTAAGCACGTACAGCTGTCTCTGACAGAGAAACAAACAGGGAAATCACATCAGTGAGCAGATGATGCAAAAGTTAATCAGTGCTGATCCTTCAGTAATATACAGGGGTTTTGATGCCATTTCATTCCCTTTCTTCCTGTTCCCCATTTGCTTTTCTAGATGTAGCTAAGTTTTCCTCTACCGGACCCTCTGGGCTAACAGGGACAACGGGGAGGAATCGAGGCAGCTACGTCCTCATCCCCATATTAACTGGTTGCCCTTAGTCCTGACATCAGAACACCTCAAAATGGTACTTCTGAGACAAGCATGAGATCAAATCTACCTTGGGGGCTCTGAAGGAGCTGAAGCATCCCATGGCTAAGTACCAGAATATTTGAAGGTCCCAGTACACTTGGCAGGTCCTAGTGGTAAAAATTTCACCATGGCCAAAGTATCATTTGATCTCTGAAGAACAACACAAATCCTTATTATTCTTTCTGAAATGTTTTGTAATGTTGGAACACTTAGAGGATCACAAAAGACTCAAAAGGCACTAATAGATTTTAGTATAGCCCATCATTACTGGAAAACACAGTATTTCTAGAGCTGATGTCATCCAGCACTCACGCAGAGGAGATCACACTACAATCTGAAAATCAAATAAAAGCCCAGAGCAAACCCCTAATAAAACACAAAATAATAACTATGGGATGGCTCATTAACTTCCAAAGTTCCTAAGAGGTTGAAGATCTCTGAAATGTCTGTCCCTTTGCAGTGCCTGCGAGCCTGATAGGAGATTTAATGAGTCCTCTGTATGAACACAGAAAGGAAGAAATGGTCTTTCATTTCCAATTCAGCTAGCTGTCTTTTTACCTCCGTAAAAATAAAGTTATGCCAGAGGTTTAACTGCAATTTAACAGCACAGTGTTCTGTTTCAGCAGTACTGATATGAAGACCAGCTTTTTAACAGTTAAAAGTGGATACTTTTAAGCTTTAGAGAAAAGACTGCTAATTAATATTTTTCTAAAATCTATTCTTATTACTGCTTTTCTGCAAAAAAACCTAACATTGACAAGAGGGAAGATTTCTCAGGATGACTAGCAGGTGTTAATGTTTCACTATTCAAATTGTTGAAGTTTGCTTCACTAGCAATGAATAAAATAACAAAATCTTCCTAAGATGATGACCTATCCATGGATAATTCCCCCCACAATGTGTTCAATAACTACTGCAGTTGTGGCTAGTTTGGTTGATTTTACTTCTTATGCAGAAATACCTTGGAAAGTTACCTTGTCAAAGTCAGACTAAGGCAATGCAAAAGCCTCCTCTTTGCAGAAGCAAAGAGAACAAACTGTTAAGGTAAAAAAATTATATTGAAACGTAACTGTTATAGGGGTGGATGCTAACTGAACAAAATCTGGGAGTGTAGATGGAGAAGGATGCAATCATTTCAGTCCTCTTCAAGAATAGTGAAGAAATTTTGTGTACCTGGTGCTATGGTCTCGAAGGATTCCTCCTAATTTCCAGACTCCTGTTTAACTTCCTCTCTTAACCTGAACAAAAAAGACCAAGTAACTAGTGGAGTTTAATTCATCGTCTCTGTAATAAGCTGGCTGTATCAATTTTTCTTGTCAGTGGTTTGATTTATTTATTTTTTTTCAAAAAAAGGGGGAAGAGGACACTGTTCTTTTTTTTATTGTCATGTTCAACAGTTTCCTTTTTAAAAATGAAAAATTCACAAGTGTATTTGGTTTGAGGTCACAATACAGTGTGCATACAAAATGATGATTACTGTAATCATTATTACTTAGCTATATTACCACCTGGACATTAACATTGACAAGCACAGTAGGTACCATAAAACAGGAAAAAATAGTAGGGTAGAGGAAAATTGGTTCCTAAAATTAATGGCTGTCTGAGTCAGAGTAAAGCGTTGTACACATGTACTGTGGCACACACACTGGATAGCTATGCCTTCAAATTCTTAGATTTTATTTTGATTTCCAAGTAGTTTTAGCACCAAGTTCTATGGCAGGAATTCTAGTGACCCCAACACACACTATGGGCAGCAGATTTCAGCATTACCTAAAGTTAACTTAGCATTTGCATAAAACTGCAATTTAATCAACAGAGAAATGCAAGAGGTTTGTATTGGTGATGAAACACAGCCTAGTAAAGACAAAAGCAAGGTTAAAGAAGAATGGAAGATTTATAAAAAGTCTTCTCATGCTACACTGCTCCCAAATACACAATTAAATCTGAGACCTTGCTTAGGTAGGGTAGATTGTTTTCAGTTGTCACAAGGCTAATGGGCCTGTTTCCTCCACTCAGTTCTTAGGCTTTGTGGGAATGTTGTAAATTTTCTGGGAGATGGTGAGAGGATGTTGTGAATATGATAGCAATGGAGGGATTCATGCAATATGCTTTCTGAAATACAAAACAACAAAGTTAAATAAATTGGCATTTATACTGTTATTAGTTTGTTGATTTTTGTTTGCTCTGCTTGCCTGTAATTGTAAACTATTCAAAACAATAATTCATTACCAGAACAATGAAGGTTACAGCATATATACTGTAGCCTATGCCATCAACTCTTCCTGGATTAGCCTGGAGAGACTGATTTCAACCTCTTCTAAGTTTGTATTGTCTACACCCAGGATTATCTGTCTGATGATGACAACAAACAGCACGGAAGTTACATTCCAAAGGCTGGAACAGCATTTTACTTGTTTCACTCACTGTTCTACCTACTTCAAGTTAGAATCTGACACACCAAAGTAATCAACAGCAAGCAGTTCAGGAGATGCAGCCAACGGAGTTATTTATTGGTTTTTAGAAGGCCCATTCTGGTGGCAATAACATTATGTTCATTATTTAGATATTGCTAAATTCCCCCCGCCCCCCTTTGTTTAAATTTACTGTCACTGTAAAATACAGTTTTAGGTTTTCTACTCCTTAGAAAACATTGTAGCTGCATTTGAAGCTGTTAACATCTCACAAATAATTTAGATATCTTTGGCATGAAATTTAGTTATCACAGCTTTAGTCAATTGTCTCTAAGTGCTTAGAGTAGACTAAAAGCCCTGGCATCTCTGACAACCCGTTTTATAACAAAGGGCACGCTATTCTTTCAAGATGTGTAGTTACAAGGAAACATTCTGAAATCTTCTATGACCAGATAGCACAGTATTTACGTAAACACCCAATGAAAGCCTCGTGATATGTTGATATGCTGATAGATGTTGATATATTAGATGTAGAACACTCATGGTAAATTCAGACTTCAATTTAATTGTTAAGCATATTTCTTCACAAGCATTTCCCTCCTATACACACACCAAAAGAAAAATATCTCCTTCAGTTGTGAAGTCTTCCTTTAGGCTCCCCAGGAAAAATTTAATACATTTTCAGCACTGTGCATTTCAGTTTTCTCTAGCCAAGGGGCTCTTACGCCAGTGACTAGTAGCAAATATGAAGAGTCCATGTTGTCATGTTTAACACTCTTGTCCCATCTGAAGACAAAAGAACTCAGGAGAGAGGAGAGGAGAGGAGAGAAGAGAACATTTCTGTTGGAAGGGACCTACAACTATCATCTAGTCCAACTGCTTGACCAGTTCAGGGCTGATCAAAAGCTAAAGCACATTGCTTGGCACATTGTTGAACCGCCTCTTAAACACTGACTGGCTTGGGGCATCAACCACCTCTCTAGGAAGCCTGTTCCAGTGTTTGAGAACACTCTTGGCCAAGAAATGCTTCTTGGTATCATTCCTACATATCCTATCACTTCATACTTTTGTTTTAAAACATTATCAAAACTACATATTAAAAAAATCTACAAGTTTAAACAAGCTAAGAAGAGCCAGTTCAAGCCAATTCTGAAAGTTATAATATTGCAATGTTGTTTTTACTCATTTCTTTTTAAAATTTTTATGATAATGTCATGCTTCATGAAACTCTCGTGGCAAGAGAGTTATGTCTGAAAATTGCTAGATGTGCTAAAAGCTGTTCTAACACAAAAACAAATCCTCTGTAGTAGACTGGAGAATCTCGAATGTTCACACCTTCAAAACTTCTCTTTCACTGCTGATGCCAAAGTGACTTCTAGTTGCCAGAGTGTTAACTTCCATTATACAAACGAGGGGCTAAATTTGTCACTCAACAAACAAAACTGACAGATTTCTGAGTTCAACTTTTCCTGATTTTGGCTTGAATTATTTTATTTTATTTTTAATTGCTGTGTATAATACTTTCTAGGGCTATTGACTAGCAATTTGACTTTTGGCGTGAACAGGAACACAGAAAAGTTAACGGAAAAACACCAAACCCTTCCACAAAATTCCATCTGACCTACCAAGAGAATAAAACGTAATTTAAGTATCTGCATCCTTGCACTAATCAGTTGAATCTACTCAAACTTGACTAAAAGAAGAACAAAGGAAAGTAGTGTTCAGCTACCCAATAGTGAAAAGAAGTTACTGGCAGATGACACAGTGAAAGCTAAAGTGTTTCATGTCTTTTTTGCATTAGTTTTAATTTAAAAGGTCAACAATGAGGAGGTGACTCGTAGAATTAATGCAAACGAGAAAGGAATTATTTAAATTAAAAATACAGTCAGAAAAGGCTAGCAAGTACTTAAGTAAATTAGTTTGCAGAACAGATGTGCCTGATGAACTTCCTCTTAGGGTATTCAGAGAACTAGTAAAGCCATGCCGCCATCAGAAAATATGTCTATGAAGAACAAGCAGTATCAATACCATGGGAAAAATGAAAACGCAACACTCATCTTTTTAAAAGTAGGTAAGCAGAAGCTTAGAAATAACAAATTTGTCTGTCAGCTCTTGAGTCAGTAAAGTTATGAAGCAAATGAAAAACATGATTTGTAAGCAGCTAGAAATATGAAAGAGAGGTAAAGAACAGGCAAAATCAATTAGTTACGAATTAGTCAATAATTGAAGAACAAATCATGTCAGCAGAATTAAATCTTACTGCAAAATGGTAACATGCATTGTGGAGAGGTGAATTTCAAGCAAGAGATGAGTTGCAAGCGGGGTAATTTATGTATTTCTTCCCTTACAGAAAAATCTCAAACATAGAAAACAAGATGTTTGTCTAAGCAGTACTAGTGTGGGTGCAAAACTAATTAGATAACTGTATGTGTCGTGTAGTCAGGATGAAGCTATTGCTAAAAATTAATTTTATTACTTTGTTCTCTCAAGCAGGCCTTTTTAAAGCCTTAATAATAATGTTAGTGATGGATAGAGCCCTTTCTGCATTTCAAGAAGAGAGACAACTAGGCCTGCCAGTGTGTCGGAAGGTCAGTCAGAATGAAAAATGCTGAAAGGCAGGAAAAATCTGTACAAATGCAAGCACAGGACAATTTGGTGGGCAGAGGATTTTCAGGGAAGGGTATGGAGATCCAACGTGAAAATCAATCAGATGTGTGTGTCTGCCTGCTGCAGGGAACACATCCCTGAATATGCAAATGTGAGAACTACTGGCGAGACATGAAAGACGAATCTTCTGCTTTGCTCCATTTTTGGCAAAACCTGCGATGGATTGTTTCTGTCCTGGTTCAGGTATCTCACAGAGATATGAACCAACAGGAGAAAGTCCAAAGGAGAATCATCATGAGTCTAACCAACAAGGTAAGATCTGGTGTTTAACTAATTGGTACTGTTAAAGCTGAAGGAAAGCAGGCTTACGTTAAAGATGGTAACTATGTTTTGATGTATTAAAGGTAGCTCTAAAGAGGAATGTTAAAGTATTAGTGAAAATAAATACCACTAAACCTCATTACTAAGGAAGCTTTAGAGTTCCCACAGTTCAGTGTCTTTAAGAAACAAACGTATGTCTGCAATTACCTAGATCTACTTGATTTTACTTTGGAAAGGACTGAATCACCAAGCATGTTGTTTTCACCTGTTGTTTTTTCATTTCAAACTAGAAGAGAAAGAATTAGTTTTTGTAGACAAAATTTGTTAGTACTTCACACAGACAGCCTTCCAGAAATAGTGCCTGTATGTTTAAGAACCACTATAAATCATTTCTGCAGAGTCGCGCCCTCACCACTGTAATGCCATAGGTAGCTATCTATATCTGAAATTACAGAGAAACCTGGAATTATTTGCTATTTTTTCAACCATTACTTGATCAGACCATTTGTTTTCGTACTGGAGAATAAATCAGGTCCAGACAGATTCAAATTTCACTGAAAAATTGCACGAGTGATTCAAATACTGTATTTCAAAGCTCGTGCATGCAGTTTGAATAAAAAACTCACAAATGAGTATAGGAAATTCAGTTACGAAACTAGAAATGGCTCCAAAAGCTGATGCTATAAAAATACTTGCACACACAGAATGATGTGATAATGAGCCATACATCAGAAAAAAATTACAGCAGACAATATGAACAGAAAGCACACTTAAACTCAAAAGGACACCAGTGCCAGCATTAAAAATGATTTATTACATGAATTGCAGGTCACAGCAGACAATAAGTGCCTACAAGAATAAACGAAGAAAGGGTCTTCTTCCACTCAAAACTGAACTATTACGTGCATTTTTAAATCAGTGTATCACCCAGTGCAGTAAAATTAACTCAAATTAGCATACTATAAACAGCAGTATTAAGAAATTTAAAGGCCTTGACTAAATAAAGAAAAATTCAGCTGAAGTCACCACACAAATCTTAATTAAGGCTGCTGTCTTTGAAATATAAAAGGAAAATGAAACTGCAAACCTTGGACAAGTTGGTGCTATTTTCATGCAAATCAATCAAAAAATATACTGTAATTCTGTTGGCAACTAGTGAGTCAACAATTACATCACCCATGGCAACTGCAAAATAACCCTCTTCTCTGGCTTCACCTTCCCATCATAACTTCAGTATTATAAGTGCATAAGAAGAAGGAATCTGCACATGCAGGCATACAAATGGGTTGAAGATGACTGAAACAAGATGGTAGAATTTGTCCTTTCAAAATATCAGTTGTAAAATTTCTGGTTTGTTTTTTTTGTCAATCAATTTTGGTATTTATTTATTACATACTATGAACACATGGTCAACTATTAACTTAAGGACAGACTATTTTAATCATTTCACAATTAGCAGACATTTTTTCATAAACACGATCCATAAAATTTAATAACATGTTCTCTTGTGTATGAAAGGGGAAAAAAAAGGCAGTTTCTGTCTTTCAATTTTCAATCTTCGTATTTTTTACATGTGTGAAACACTCAGAGGGGAATGTGCAAACCATACATTTAAGAAAGAAATTGTGGCAAGAATAGGGCAACAGTAAAATAGTCCTATCAGGTCTAAACACGTCTTGAATATTAATTAAGCCCAAAATAGACAAGATTATTCAGAAAAAAAATAATTATAAATCCTACAAATGTACCACGGAGACCTCTGAAACAGTAATGACATACACTGGGTTTCAGAGGGTGCATGAAGTGCTGGGGAATTTCCTGAGCAGCAGAAAATGGATAGACTCCTATCCAGTTTTGTGTCACCTTAGGTACATTTTCCATTCAGGATTGAAGAACCTGTGGCAGCAAAGGCTTTAGCAGTGTACCTAACACTCACAGAGCTGTAGCAAAGGGCTGTAAGAACTGCAGACTGCCAGCCTATTCTCTCTTTAAAGCAGATTACAAACTCTTCTGCTGGGATTTTTGTTGAGACCATTTTATTCAGGACTTTTAAGAACTAAAACTTCCATGAAGAAGAAAACAAGAGGGTGACTGTAAATTTGATTTGTCCTATGTAGATGACCTGTCTTGCTAAATCTAGATCACGTAACATGTGAAAATTCACACTTGTTTATATTCTGCCTTGGAAAACCAGGTAGCCCATCTTGTACCCTTGACCAAAAGAAAGAAGACAGAAAATCAGGAGCAACTTCCTTACGTCATAATTTCCTTAAATTTATCATTACAAATTCCATGGCACAAGACTACTACAGGAAAAAGACATGCAACAGATGGCAAGCCTTGTCAAAGAAAATACCTAATATTTAAGATCCAGTGACAATTAGCTTTGTTGTATAGGGAAGCCTATGAAATTCAGCATATTTTGTTCTGCACTGATCTGCATCAATATAATGTTATGCTGAGTTCCTTGTACTCAAATACTTGATAAATGAATCAGTTACAAGAAGCAATTGAGTATAAAGCAAGCCTCTGAACAGGTTTCCATTGCATTTGTCACTGCAATAAATGAATAAATCTTTCAAATCACTGCTTCTTGTGCATTCCAAAGAACCTTTATCATGAAACCTGAGTTACAGCTTTCTGAGATACAGAAGGTTGCTTCTTGACAAACAACAAGCTTGCTAATTGTCTTCCTTTGCCTTTCATCCTCAGTAATTACCTTTGTTCCATATGGTGACAAGCTAAGTGCCTTCTATTTGCATGTAACAAAGAAGCATGATATTCTAATACCAAAACTGCCCACATTTGGCGTCATGCATGAAGCTGGATTACCAAATCAAGTGCAGTTGTGTGGGTTTGGCAACACCATGACAGCTTTTGCTAAAATTTTCCTTTGTCACTATGACAGTTGAGCCCAGTAGAGATAAAACTAGTGGAAAAGACAGTATTAAATACATTTTTCTTATCGTTATACAGGATTGCTGGGGTTCTGAGTTCTCTGTACCCTACTGAGAGTAACAGGTGCTTCCCATTCTTAAAATTGTGTTCATTCAAAAACAGTTCCATGGAGTTGGTAGGGACAAAAGGCAAGAGCAAAAAGAGCAGGAATCTTAAGCTGGTTGGTAATAAACCAATAGTGCTTCCTGCTCCTCCAGCTTCACTCTGTGGTTATGCTATGCTTCTCTTGCTGCAAAGACCTGTTTACCTGATTCTTGCCTTCCTCACTGTTACCAAATATGGAGCTACAGTAGTGAGAACAGGGAAATTTGGAAAAATATCCTGGTGCATACAATAATGAATCAATAGGCTCTCTATGCTTGCTGTAGTTTTTTATAAACGAGATGAAGAAACTGCCTCGTTTGGGGCTTTCTGTCAGGAGAAAAAAAAAAAGCACAGTAAAAGTCTTAAACATCATTTTGTCAAGAGCTAAACTATGGTCACCACAATTCCAGTTAATTCCTAGAACAAATAAATTTCACTCGCATTATTTACTGCAAGTCTGGAATACAAACAGACTGTCACGAAGGTTAATTTCATTTTCCCCAAATTAAATTGTTCTCTATAACCCACACAACTTTGAACAAGGATCTCAGGAAGTCAATCACTAAAATATTAAACAGCTTTATGAATTTTTTTGTAATCACAGCCTGTACATAGGTAGAAAGAACATTCAGGAACATCCCAATGGCTTGCTGTTAAGGTAAACTACTAAGCTAGAGAGATTTCCTATCAGCTTGTCTTAAGGTAAATAATGTTATTATTTCAGGCTGTTTAAAAATTTTGAATTAAAAGCTTAAATGTAAATATTTGCTTGTAAGAGGAACTGTGAAATTGAGACAAAGTAGGCAAACCTAGTAAATACGTAAATAAATGTATCTCAAACACTTGATCTTTATAAGCAAACAGGATTTAAAAAGCAAATGTAGTGAAGCCTTGGAGATCATGAGTAAATTTCATATCTACTTCTAAGAAGTGTTACTCAGATAGCTATGTACATTGTTGTATTATTTCATGCTCACCCTGTACCTCAGTTTACCAACTACTGTACTAGTGGGCATTATACCAACATTTCCTTAAGTTACTGTGGAGTGTATTTTGCTCCTTGCCATACAGATGTAGCTTCTATCTACCGTTTTCTCTTAGCAACATCCTCTTCTAAGAGCGTATCTCTCTCAGAAAAACACAGGCATACAAAGAAACTTCTTTGGCTTTAGAAATAATGCAAAGATCAGACAGTTACTCTGGTCTTTTGAGACACTCACACACAACCAGGACACATTCTGAGAGCAGCAAGTGGGAATAATTAAGAAAAAAAAGGCTTTTCTAATCTCCTCCTTTTTCCCCCCATTCTTTATCACATACGGTTGCATTATTCAATTACACCTCCAGGAAATGAGAAATTTACCTAAAATGAGACCATTGACAGGGTTTAGCAGGACTCTTGAAAATCATTACAGGCTTCTCCTAAACAAAAGATGCAACAGGAGCTGCCACATCTGAACTTAGTGCTAATGGTTTTCATCTTTCGCACTTCAGGGCTAAACTGCTAACATTACAGAGAATCTGTGTAGGAAACTCTCGAGGGAAAGTAGCCTAAGAGTTTCTTATGAATCAATGTTTCCTTATGTATATTTATTTTTTTCCACAATGCTCTCAAAAATGGCACTTGAAAAAAAAAATCACCATTTCTCTTCTTTCCTTAAATAAAAGGCCAAAGCAAGAACAGATTGTGAAGCCATTATATTCATGAAGAGAAAAAGAGAGGTTAATTCAAAATTCTATGGTCTGTTGAACCCAATATCCGCACGTTCCCCAAAGCAACAACAAACGCACCACGGAAACTCAATCAAGGCATCAAATCCACTCCAGCAAATGTGTTGTGCCAACCCATTATTAATGTTGCCTCTCAGGGAAATTCTGTATCAGCATGAACTTGCTAAAAATATTTTTCACAAATTCACATTATACTATTTCCTTCAGATTAAATGCCAAAGATCACAGATTAGAAGAGGCCTGAGAGAGGGGAGAGATTTAAGGATGAGTTTTTTCACAGAATCCATCAGATGAACAAACACTGCAAGTACTCTCAGAAAGGGCTTAATAAACTGACGTTAGCTGAGCAAAATTTGACAGGTTATAGATAAGCAAGTTGTCCTTGTGAAGAGAGCTTCTGTGGGCTTGTTTTCCTCCCCATGCCAATCACAGAAAAGGGACTGAAATATCAGCGAAGGAACATAGCTGAATTAAGCCATTCAGCCCAAGAGTACGGAGCTTAATTGTGTTGCCTTGCATATTTTCCTACTGCCTAATAAAAACACCATTGTCCTTGCTGAAGAATTCCCTTTCATGTCTCAAGGATCTCTGCCAACTTAGTTGTGAGAGTCACACTGCGTGCCCAAGTGGAAGTGAGGCGATCTCACATCTTCAAATTTATCCAACCTCCATTTGGCAAGAGAATTTGAATGCAGTAAGCAGTGCCGAACACACCGAGAAAGTTCATTCAGCAGGTGCCTGCACAAAAAAACCCCAAAGTTCTTTTACAATCTGGATGCAAGCTATATGCATGTTATCTAAATGTGCATGCTAACTACATCCCTGCCTCACAACTTCAGAGTACAAATCTTATCTGAGATGATAAGGCAAAGGTCCGCTTTCACAGATGAGTGGCTGCAGTCGGTGGGAGAGGAGGAAAGAAGGATAATACTTTCTATAATGTGGCCTAATTAAAACTGGAGATTATAAAGGAAACGGATGGTTCAGCTTCACAAAGTGAATAAAAGTTCAAACACTAAGCATATATTTTTAAAGGCTCAAAATTATGTTGGGATCTGAGTATTCATTATCAGACTGAGAGATCAGGAACACTGGAAGAAATTTCACAAGAATTTTCTGTACAGCTAGCGAACCGAATCATTCTGAATTCCCATACTTTTACATGTGCAACAAATATCACGCAGTAAAACAACAGCAACCACGATACTCCACATCTGAAGCTGTGGTAAGTCATTATGGCTAGAATCTGTAGCTTGTTACTTCTTGGTTTTCCCTAAAAGATTATTTATCTGAAGAAAACATATAAAGTACAAATATTTTCACTGAGGTGGAAGTGAACAGTGACTCTGCTGAAATAGTGACTATTTCATTGTAGTATGCAAAACACAATGAAGTGAATCTATTCAGCAGTAGAACAAGTAGAATTCTGTATGCATTTCTTTAAATGTTTGCACTGAAAAATCAGCTCTTGGCATGTGTCTTGCAGCTGGGACAAAACCAGTCTGTAATTTCATTCAGTGCTCCAGTTGGATTTGATTTCTTAACACCTCCTGCAATAAGGACAAACTGTTGTTTTTGCAGAAGTCTGGGCAACTAACCCTACAGAAAACCTCTAAAAACACACTGGTTGGGAATGGAGGAAACTGTGAAATGCACAAGCCAACAGTTTCATTTGGTAATAAATTCAATCTTTTGGCATAATTGCCATATGGCACAAGATTTAGGTTTTTTTAGTGCTTTGCAGTTTTTCATTAGAAATTAGTGCTCTTCTTTTGCTTTAAAAATGCCCTTATTAGGCAAGCATGCTTTTCTTACTTGGCTTTAAAGCCCAAGGATCTGGCAAAGCACGTATTCACAGTATTCTGCTTGGTGGATGTATATGTTGTTCACAATCCTTTCAAGAAGAAAGCAGTATCTACATGAAGATGGACCAGAATCAGGACTGTAAATTAAATCAAACACATAAAAAAAAGAGATCTATAGCACATTTGCTCCCTCAATCTACAGCTCATTTATTCAAAATACCTCTTCCTAATGAGTAATTTTCTGCATGTCACCACAATCTACTCAGGTCAGCATCCAAGTGTAGTGCAAGCAACTTATTAAAATCAGGTTATTTGTTCAGGAAATAGCAGTATAACCTAGCATATAGCAAGAAATTATTAATTTGGCTATACTCAGGGACAAAAGCATTGCTGCTGCAATAGAAGAGCAGCAAGCTGGATGCAAAATACTCTTTTTGATTGCATGGATGTGATTCTTTAAAAGGTGCTGCATAAATATGGATTTAGCTTCTTTCTTCCTAGGAGGATATTAGCGTTGCAGCTGATAACTTTTAATATTTGGATGCAGACTGTGAGAAGCATGAACCAAAATCCAGGCTAATCTATGTGTATCAGGCATCTTGGGTTTCCAAAGAGAAAAATTCAGCTCCTCAGTTCTTTCTTCCTCTTTGCAACTAAGGTGCTTCAGACTCATCATTTTTCTTCCCATGTAGTCCAAGGAGGGAGATGAAAGAGAGGAGAGTGAGGCAGCTTTAAGTTTCTGACTCTCCCCTTCTACAGATAAAAACTGTAAAAAGTATCTCTGGCTTAATACTGTTCTTTTTGCTTTTGGTTTCCTCATGGTGTTTTATGAAACTACCATTACATGGGGCCCAAGGTTTTCCCTGTACTGGAGAGAAGGTGAGATTAGAGGGATTAAAAAGAGATTAAGAAGAGAATAAAGTTATTTGGTCTAGGCAGCATGGACCCATTGATCAAGGGCAAATCATGTTGAGTAACATGGTAGTTTTTTATGATGCCATATTTGTCTGGGTAGATGAGGGGAGAGCAGTAGATTTTGCTACCTTCACTTCTGCAAGGCCTTTGACACCATCTCCTAAAAGTTTCTCATTAGGAAAATCATGCAGTGCATGCTGGATGAATGGACAGTAAGGTGGGTTGAGAGCTTTTTGTGTTGTAGAGCTCAGACAGTCATTATCAACTGTGCAGGGTGAAGTTGGAGACCTGTGTCCAGCAGTGTCCCCCAGAGATCAGTACTGGAACCAGTCCTATTAAATATATTCATCAACAACCTCGATGAGGGGACAGTGTATCCTTAGCAAGTTTGCTGATGATACAAAGCTGGCAAGCTGACACATCAGAGGGCTGTGCTATCATCCAGCATGACCTGGGCAGGCTGGAGAGTTGGGCAAAGACAGACCTAATGAGGTGGGAGTAAGTGTAGGGTCCTGCAGCTGGGGAGGAATAACCCCAAGCATCAGTATAAGTTAGGGGCAGACCTGTTGGACAGTTGCGTTGAAGAGAAAGATCCTGGAGTCCTGGTTGACAGTGAGCTGATCATGAGCTGGCAGTTGTCAAGAAGGCCGATGGTATTCTGGAGTCACTAAGAAGTGTGTGGTCAGTAGTTCTGGAGAGGTCATCCTCCCACGTGTCTCTGTCCTGGTGAGGACACATCTGGACCACTGTGTACGGTTCTGGGCTCCTCAGTTGAGGAGAAACATGGAACTACTGGATAGAGTCCAGGAAAGGGCAATGATGATGATTTGGGGCCTGGAACATCTCTTCTATAAGGAAAGATTGAGAGAGATGTGACTGTTTAGCCTTGAGAAGAGTAGAATGAGAGGAGACCTTATCCATGCCTATAAATATCTGAAGAGTGGCTGTAGGGATGGTGATTCCAAACTGATGTCAAGTGTGCTCAGTGACAGACCACGGAGCAATGGACACAAGCTGGAACACAAGAAGTTTCATTTAGAAATAAACAGGCTGCTCAGAGAGGCTGTGGAGTCTCCTCTGGAGATATTCAAAACCCGCTGGGATGCAGTCCTGTGCAATGTGCTGCAGGCAGTCCCATTCTGGTGGGGGGCTGGACTTGATGATCTCTTGAGGTCCCTCCAACACTGATAATTCAGCAATTAAAAATCTTTGAATGAGAAAGCTATCCTGTTAATGCCAAAAAGAACAAAACCCTACAGTTGGATGAACTGAAGTAAAACATTTTATGATTTTCCAGGTCTGCAGTTCCCCATTCAGGTCAGCGTACAGCACACTAGCCGTAAGGAAGCTATTTCTTTAAAAGAAAGCAAGGAAATACTTTAGGTAAAATCATAACTATCCTAATTTCTCAATTCAGTGGGAGTTTTGTTATGTGCTAAGCTTGCAGTAAAAATGAGTTATGAATATAGCTGTCACACAGGCCATTTTCAAAACATGAATAATTCAAAAAAGTTCTTAATTTTTTTCCTCAAAAATATTAAATTCTGTAGTTTGTACAATTAATGCAGCTGAAAGAGTGGGACTTTAAAAGCAACCATTTATTCTATACAATAACTTTTCACTGGAATTTTTATTGTGTTTATTTTCATGGATCTCAATAGACAATATATCCTGCACAAGGATAAAACGTAATCCATTTTACTGACAGTGCACAGTTAAAAGAGAGATGGAGTTTGCACTTTACATGTTGTGAATGAAAATGGAGAATATTTGTAATAAGCATCTCTAAGCCTTAATGAGTTATTGAGCTGTGTGTCTCCTAGTGTGTCAGTGATGCTTTTTAATTTATTTTCTAGGTTCTACCCAACTTTTCTGTAGGAAAAGAAAGCCCAAATGAAATTAAAGTGAAAATAGACAATAGCGTAAAATTCATAAGAAGCAAATGCTATTGAAATGAAACCCACATTTGCTCCAGGGTAAATGCACGGTGAGAACCAAGCCACGAGTGACTAGGGCACTAAAACTCCAGCCAGAGTCATCCATGGGAATTCCCAAAAAGGGTGATCCTCACCATTATTACCTCCAGAGGGTCATGTGCATACAGAGGCAGGAATGATAGCTCCTGCTTAGAATACTGAACATTTTTTAAACATTGAAGGTAAATAATTTTATTTCCCTTTAAGATTAGAGAAAGGAGCTCACACTAAATTTGCACTTTGTCTTTGCAGTGCTTCAAACAGCCACAAATTTAGCTAAACCATCCCAGCTTAGAATTTGGCTGGAAAACATGCAAGTAATAAATATAAGTCAGAAAGAACTATGTGTGCTCAGGATAGAAATGCAAATAATGTTTGAGAAACCACAAGTAGGTTCCCTCTTCTGCCACAGACTTAGCATATAACTTATGTTAAATGGCTTAAGGAAGGTGAATTCTTCTCTGGGCCTTTCAGTCACAGAGCTGGAAGTTGCCTCTAATAAGAAAACATGATGTTTAAGATGTTCATGTCTTCCACATCCACAGTGACACCAACACCACAAAACATTTCTGCTGTTTAATTATGTTTGCCACTGAAAACCTTTTCTAAACATCTAACCTAAAAACCCCTTCTGATTCACATCAGTAGGTTTTGCTTACTTAATTTGGCTTCCTCACACTCACACCTTAGCATATATACATGCTCCACACTCGCTGAGCTATAACAAAGGACCACATCTAATTTTACTTCGTTGTCTAAGAGTATTCACAGACTCATGTTGAAGCAGTGAGGATATGCAGTGACCATGACGCTACTGTAACTCAGTCATATGTCTGATCTGGGCATGAAATCCATTTCCTTGCCTTCTCAGGACTGGGTGCATCGAGATCCATGAAGCATGCTTGCTAGATCAGTGTCAGCAGTAAGCACTCCTGGATCACACTTGACAAATCTGGCACCATGCATGAGTAGTTGTTGCTGTTTCATCTAAACGGTTAGGATGCATATTCTGAACTGGGCTGAAGCTGTGTCTCTTGATGTGACTCAGAACAATCAGTATCCAACTCTCTCACAGAGATATTCCTGTATAAGTCTTATATGGAAAAGCAGAATTAAGCTAAGAAAAGTTTAATCTAATAATAGCATTTCACTACTACAGCAGTGCTGTGATCAGAAGACAGGGATATATAAGAGATTATTAAAAAAGCAGGCTAAAGCTCCAGAACCACCAAGTCAGAGATGGCTGCCAGTACTCAAAGAGGACTAACATGCAGTCAAATAGAATCACTAATACAAAAATTAAAATAATAATTATTATAAAAATTAAAAACATACTTATTTTCTCCTTTTAATAAGTAGGACCAAACTTCTACTTCTACAAACTTCTACAAACCTACTACTATGTTCAAAGAAGTTGGAAGTATTTGTTCTCATTATCCCAGAAACGCATAGCACCTTGGCACTGTCAGTGTGTGGTACAGTCCTGTGGTCCTGCATCTGCAGTGCTACCTTGCAAGGCTCAGTACAGCCCTTCTGGCAAAATATCAGGGAACAGACTTCTTAATGATACCAAGTCTGCCAGGCTGGAGGATAATCTCCCAGCAAGAATGGCTTAAACACAGACACTTAGCACATATGACAGAGATTCAGTCTGACTGCTGGGAAGTAGAGACCTGCAAAGAGCAAAAAGTACTGGATATAGAGACAGATGCCCTCTAGCATCTTTCTTCCATTTATCCTAAAATTAGCTAAATATTCTGGCAAAGGAGTACAATTTTTTTAAGTTGAAATCTTAGAACATTCTGACTAATAAATACAAATGCAAATTTACCTTCCCACTCAAAGATTAATATGAAAATCTAGTCATTCCATTTTTTATCTACTTAGTATGAAGAGTTAGGCACCTTCACAGGCTTACAGAGAGGTGCTGCCTTCTTATACACCTTTCATCTCTTCAGTAACTGTATAGAAATACAGGCACTTAGGCCAGGAGAAATAGTTCAGGAGGCATGCAATATTAAAGCACAAATTAGAAAGCAAATTAAATAACTTCTTCTGAGCATCTTTTTCACAAAAGTAACTAAAAGGCTTTCCATAGCCATTTATTGTGATGGTTAGCAGTTAGACAAAGGTCCCAGTATGGCATCTCAAGTCACGTCACAGCGTTTTGCTTTCTTACTCATGACTGTCCACTGGGAAATGTCTTCTTTTTATTTTCCCTCATTGTTCTGCTGTGTTTTAAGACAGTGACTGAGAATGAAGTCAGTATCACATGGAGGTTTGGTATGCTTTGGAAAGGTCTCTTCTTTAAGCATATTAGCTCCTATCACTGTGAGACACATGTTGCAGCTGAAAGAATGTTTTCATTATACTTTCTTCCTTGTAAGTGGTCAAGGCTGGGTTTGATGAGGCTTTGAGCAACTGGATCTAGTGCAAGTGGTTACAACTAGATGGTTTTTAAGATCTCTCCAACCCAACCATTCTATATTATGCACATTATACTACACACATCAAATATAAACATGGATATGCACATGCTTTTTTCACTAATGTTATATGCAATACACAAATAAAATTAAAAGAAACTACATACAAGAAAATCATCTAACATTATTTTCCAAAACGTTTGAAGAGATGCTGGAGTATTAAGAAACACTTTTAACTACTTATGGAAATAAAATCATCCTGAAAAATAATTAGTAGCAAGGACATCTAAGTATCTGTGAATCTATCTGCTTTTCATTTAAAAATCATCGTTCCAAGATAGGCAATGGACTACTGTCTACGGGCATCTGTTACATTCTCACAGACGAGTTTGTCCTTCCTGTGTGAGTAAGCCATAATAAAAGAGCACACTAAGGTTATCTTGGCACCATTAAGTGACACATAATGAAACACAACGGCTACTTACAAGGTGGAATTACAAATCGCTAGTGTTTAGACAAATTTGAAATAGCTGCTTCTGCTAACAGTCAGCAAACTTTTTGAAGCATGAAGATTCATTAACTTTTGTTGATAAGTATTAGAGAAAATATAGAGAGAAAAGGAAGAGGAACTTTAGAGTAGAATTGTTAAATGGTTAGTCCAACATCTTCTGGTAAATCAGAGTAAATTAAAATAGTGTCTCCTTATTTCATACAAATTCAATCCAGATTCTTCTGATCCAAATACAAAACTTGGATTTTTCCAAGAGAAGAAGAGAAATTAAGAACCCTGAAAACTCTTTTTTTTTACAGTATCTGTGAAATTTTCTTGAGTGCTCTACCTTGGTACGCTGGGTGATGTAGCAAGGCTTTGATAGTGGTGGGCTGCAGGGGTGGCTTCAGTGAGGAGAGGTAGGGCCTTCCCAGTTGCAGATAGTCAGTTTCAACCAACTCAAGCGGACCTACCACAGGAACCACAGTCCTCATGGCTGAGCCCCTCAGCCAGAGTGGTGGTACCTTGAGGAAAACAGGTTTCAGAACAGGATAAATGTTGCACAGGCTGTGAGAATTTAGGAAAAAAAGTGTGAGAAACAGCCCTGCTTACACCTAAGTGAGCGTAGGAGGTGAGGGAGAAAGTGTTCGAGGTGCTGTAGCAGAGATACCCCTGCAGCCTGAGCACCAAACCACATCTGAGCAGATACCTACAGCACAGCCTGCTGAGGACCTCATGCCAGAGAAAATCTGTTCTGAATGATTGATTGAAGCCCATGGACCCACACTGGAGCATGGGAAAAAAATATGAGGAGGAAGGAGCCGCAGATAAGACCTCTTCTTGACTAACCCCTAACCCCCATTCATCCTGCATCCATCAGTGGTAGAGGAAAAGTGTTGTTTAAATTTGTTTTCCTCTGTGCAACTTTATACTAACTGGCACTAAATGAAATTGTTTTCTCCTAGTCAAGTCTGTTTTGCTTGTGATGGTAATTGGAAAGTGATCTCCCTCTCTTTACCTTGACCCATGAGATTTTTTCATCTTATTTTCTCTCTGTCCTGACGAAAGAGAGTGAGAGAGCCGCTGGGTGGGCTTTTGGCATCTTGTCAAGATCAAGCCACTATGCTTCAATACACTGAAACTTTCACACATTTAAGGCCCTGATTCTGCAGATGCAGAAGGGACTCAGTTATGACACAGCTCAACAATTTTCACACCAAGAGCAGACTTATGCCCCACGAGGATCAATAAGCTAGATGTTCCTCTTCTGTCTTTTTCTGAGGGCTTGATCTTACAGGCACTTTCAAGCACCTGTAGCAAACCAAGGTCTATACCAAGTGCCACTGTAAGTACTACTTAAAAAATAAACCTGGCTGCAGAAAGAACAGTTGGCCCCAATTACCCAGTAGTTCAAGCACTGATGTAACATGTGAGATGATAGAGTTCAGTTGTCTCTCAAGAGTATTCCGACTCCTATTGCCAAGTAAAGTGCCATAGCTATCAGACTATGAGCTATGATGAGGTGTTTTTTATTTCTGCTACTGAAACCATGCATGATGATCCATAAGACACCCTTTTCTCTCTGTTATTTGCTTGCTTAAGTAGCTTTCTCCTCACCACAGTAAATGTTGGGAATTCCACCCCAGACAAGGCACTCTTCCTGTGTGCTACACGGGTGGCTACCAAACTAGCCAAGGATCAGCCTCAAAGGAAGACATGCATGCAAGAGTTTGACATGTAAACGCTCAGGATACAACACTTGCTTCCTTTTTCACATCTCAGCATGACTGCTTTCTCCACTACTTACATTAGAAAAATAAGCACTGTTGTGAATGTAATGATGTCTTCGCCTTTCATGGACAATAGATTATGCTTGTTAAAGAGTTTTTTGTTTGCTACTGCTTTACATCTAGTTTCCAGCATGAGCTGGTTTTACACACTACTTTCCACTCAGCTGAGCAAAAAAGCTATACTTCTGCTTTAAAAAAAACTAAAAATGCTACTTATTCATTTTCCTCCACTGCCTGGGAGCTGGATTTATGAAACATATATGAACTATTTTATATTACAGAATCTCCCCCTCCTCCATCACAGACCCTGAATTTTATGTTAGGACTGGAAGGAGGGTTAGTCTGTTTATGTGAGCCAGGGCTCTCCTGAAAACAAGTTTATAAACCTCAAGTGGCTGCAGCAAAGAAATATTTATTTTGTTTCAAATAAATTGAAAAACTCTTGGATTATAAGTGGAGTCATACGTTATAAATCAGTTTATTGTATAATACAGCCTTGAGACAATCACTGTTAAGGGATACAGCCTTCTCCTACATAGTGAAATGTCCGCAAAAGCAGCTACAGCCTATGTTGCTCATAATAAAGACTGAGAAACTAGAAATGCTTTTCTTTCCTTCCTTCTTACTGGATCTTTTTAAATCGCTTTGGGCCTAACCCTTAGGAATTACACAAGGCAAACATAAACTAAAAGCTATCTTGAAGGCTAAACCGATAGGAATTTCTTTTATGCTCTTGCTTGAACTGGTGCTTTTTCTGCTGCCATTAAGGTATTATCCTCCATTAGTGGAGTTTATGCTTTTCATGCTGTGAGAACCTAAACTCCAGACAAAAATGCTAAGATACTGCATCTGCAGGATAGGACTGTCCTATGCTTGTTAAAAGTGTAAAGAAGAAAATGTTACCAAATCTCATTATCACCAGAAGGGCGAAAGAGTCTCAGGAATTACAAATAAAAATTAAAATGTGGAGGTTCCTCCCTGTCAAAACAGGGGCAGTTAGATACCCTGAATTTTCCACAACTGCAGACACGTCAATCAAAGATAACACAATGCAAGAATATCTGAGTGACATTTCAAGCTGCATTCATAAGCAACCTGCCTTATTCAAAGTCAATGAAGAGACAGGACTTACAAGCCCATACTGGAAAGTTATTGAAATGTGACTGACATCTCAAAGGAAAAGTGTCAACAGGATAGCATGACCCCATGCTGAAACACTGCAAGGTTAATCAAAGTTATGGCAGTCAGGAGTGAAGAAGACCCTACCTTAGGCTGATTTTTTGTAGTCACAGCAGTGATTGGGCAACTATCTTTTTTACGCTTCTTCTCCCATTGACACTTGCACCCCAAGTTTATATCACTTATCCATGCTTCTTTGGGCTTCATTGTAGAAAGATGCTGGGGGATGTCGCCTGGGAGGTTTTATACATCTGAGTAATGAAAGGTTCTCCTTTTTCCACCTCTAGCACTCACTACTGTGCTGTTAACATGGGCTCTAAGATAGTAAATATACCATTTGGAGATAGTATAAAAGAAAGTGCTACAGATTGTAGAGTTATTGCTCAAAGGAGAGTAGGCAAAGTATGAGTTAAAGGATCAGTAGAAGTCCTCTGAGCTTCTGTGGAGTAATAAAGGGAGCAGCTTAATGCTCACAGTTTCCCAAGGTTTCCTGTATTCGTAAGTCTGGAGAGTTCCTGACAAATCACCCCTCCCATCCCTGATTTTGTAGGGGACTATAAAGACTACCTATTTTAATTAGTGTAAATGTGTCAGTAACTATTCTTTTTATTCAGTACTATTATGGTTAAAACATAGATCAGAACAATCCATTTAGCCTAAGCACACTCAGCACAGTAACACAGCAAGTAATAGAGATAAATAAAAGGATCCAGGATACCGCCGATAGTTATTTTCACATGCTCTTGGTTACAAAATGCAATCCTTAAGTAATTTAAGCAAGCAATTCTCTGGTTTATTTTCTTCCCGGATGGTGTATTTTTGCTTTCTTGAGTTTACTTCATATGTTTCTTGTTTTCTGTCAGCCCATAGCAATATCTCACAGATACAAAATAGCACCTTCTTGACACTGCATATCATTAGCTAACTATGCTTGTGGCTCTATTCTGTTGGTTTCATGCCCAGCTCCTCCTCCTTTTCTAGAAGGCAAACAGTCTAGAAAGTAAATATGTTTCTTCCCTACAGCCTAAGGACCTAGAAATCCTTTTCCTTCTACAGACTCCCTGTCTCATTTCTAAATCACTGCCTGCCCTAAATGTCACACCACATTTCCATTATGGAATCAGTCCTCCAGTCAATTCTTTAATTAAAGGAAGATTTACCAAGTAATACCCCTTTTTCCTCCAGTAAAAACATGAGGGCAATAGGAGAGCAAAATATTTATTTCTTTATTATTAATTATTTTTAAAACCAATGATGGAGAAACTTCAGATGGGGGAAAGATCACCTTGGGAATATATTATATCAAACATGACCAGCAAAGACTTTTCTTTTAGGAAGAATAATGGTTTAATGTTTAATTAATCCCATCCATTTCTGCATTTATGGGAAGGCAGAGAAGAAGAGTCTGCTTTATAATGTGGAAAATTAAATATTAAAAACTTTGTGCCTATTTGACTTTACATTTTCTTGTTATGAATGGGTATTTTCACTTTATTTCACTTTCTTCAAACTACAAGAGACAGAAGCAATTACTGCAGCTCTGCTGAACAAAGGTATTCTCAATGTACCTCTGATACTGCCGTGCCAATCCCAAAACAAAACAAAAAATTAAAAGCCATTTAAAGTATTAATGGAACCTTTAAAACTCACATTCAAAGCGACACAGGTTACTCAAGATTAGGGAAGGCCAGGGTGAACTTCAGAAAAGCAGAACAAAGTTATGCATTTAAGAAACTCAACAGATAAAATTCAGTGTAGACAAGAGGCAATACACACTGGATGAAATAATGTGAATTGCCCCTATGTACAAATGACTTCTAAATTAAGTGTACCTATTCAGAGAAAAAGATGTGGAAAGTATTTTGGACAGTTCAATAAAACCATTTGTTCCATGCATTACCATAGTCAAAAATCCCAACAATATTATTAAGGCCTGAACAATTCAGAGTACTAAAAGAGAGAACAAGAATGAAAATAAAGCCTTTAAATACAGTGACCTTAAATAGTCTATGTTCTTGCCTTGTCTTAAAAACCAGCATTCAAAAATAAACCCCAAGTGGACCATTCAGAGGAAAGCAGTAAAATAATGAAGATGGTTAAAAATATGAAAGCTCCTGAGCTGGCAGAGAGGATGGAGCAGAGGTATGAAAAGCGTCGCTGAGTCACTCACCCAGCAGCCATTTCTGTTTCCTTTCCACGTCTGCAGTATCCCAGTGTCTGCATGGTTCCCAGCCCTGTTCTACCCATAGCTGCATTCCCCCCATACTGTGCCTGCAACCAGAAAGAGGGTAGGTGCTGTGGGGCTCCAACCCTACAACACACCAAATGGATACTAAGCAGCAGGGCAGGCTCAAGCTGAGATGTTAGAGGTATGCAGTACATATATAATGAAATAATGATTGTGGGTTAAGGAAAAATGAAAACTTCTAAAAGGAAACTTCTGCCAAGTTTCTCCTGTAGCATAAGATGGTTTGGTTTCCTCTCTCTCGTGTCATCCTTCTTCCACCTCATGTCCTAGTCATTTTCTTCTGCATCCACTTTTGACTCAGTTATCCTTCATTTCCTGTCTCTCTTTGTTCACTCCTTACTTTCTGCACCTCTCGTCTTCACAAAGGTCCTGGAGGTTAAACAGTGCCTAAACTGAATACAGTTTTAAGCCTCACATAGTAAATTGTCTTTCCTCTCCACTGCTGAGTGCTTGATCTTCCTCCCAAGAGATGCAGCCCAGCAGGCTTCCAGTGAAAGGCTATGTGCTCTGTTGCACCCAGTACTCTGAATCTGACTTGTTCAATCCACATTCAGCTTCCAGTCTGACTACAAGATCAAAATCCACTGTCTTGTCCCATCCGTTAGTGATGACTTCCTCGCTGCCTGGTTTTGGGGCGTACATTCTTCTTGCTCATTACAGAGAGATTATCATAACTGAACTCAATTTTAACATGGGTTTAGTTAAAATATTCATGGAAAACTTGACCACGGGATTTACTTTGGTTCACATTAAAATTAGTCAGGAATGTCACAGAGTTCTATCAGGGAAATATTAGAGGCTGCATTTAGGATTTCATTTCTCATTATTTAAACCAATGTCCATGTCACTGATCACTACAGTTCTCAAAGCTCTTGTTATTGAAATACTGCTGCTGTGTCAATGTACTTCACTCTCCCTGAGATCACTCAAGTCTTTGGAGTTCTACCCTCATGCTCCCAGAGGTCTAGTCATCATCCTACAAAATTTCTGGCAATTGCTCCTGATACTTGCTGCCAGTTTTCTGCCTTCTCCCACTCTGATTTATTTTCCTCCTTTTGATGGCTAAGAAGCAAAAACAAGATCGAAGTCTGCGACCCAAGTGTGTTTGCCATAAACCCCATTCATATCTCAGCACTTTGCATGTGGTTTAGCGTTTGTTGCTGGTGTTACCTCATGCACCTCTTACGTACTGTGATACCCGTGTGCAAATGTCAAAGGGCACGAAACTCTGTAAGAACATGACACTAATCATAGTCCATCCAGAACAGGCACTGAGACAACTTTCATTTTATATTATTGCCTGTAAGTGGGACCTAGCACAGACAGCCCTGACAGGCAGCCTGGAGGCCTGAATTTCTAATTGTAACTTTCCTAGTGGTTTGTTCAGCAATGCTAGAAGAGCTGTGTCCTTCTCTTCCCATCTGCGAAACACAGTTAGCCAAGGTTACCTACTCTAAATAGCTTTCTCTTCCACTCAAACTAATGCTAAAGTAAGAACTAAATATTTATTATATTTTAATAATGGAAAGGTTTTCAGCAAGTCATTGTTACAGAACCAACCCCAAAGTTACACTGGAGCTCTGCTGATGAACTGCTGTTTTATAGGTATGTATAGCCAGCATTTTCTGCACATGTATTGACTTCTCTGTCTCTCAGGGTCTGGCTAAGAAGTGAGATATCTGGTTCAACCTAAGAGAAGATTTGTGACTGCAAAACCCCCTAACTTACCACCCTGAAGTAAAGGACATCCTTGTAGACAGTCTGAGCTCAGTACAAAACCTAGAAAATGTAATTGTCTGGCAATGCATTTACTGTACAGCATTCTTGAAGGAAAATAACGGTTTCCAATCCAAACCAGATATTTCGGCCAGTAAACTGTGGTTCAGAAACTGGCAAGAAGCTGGCCTCCCTTCTAATGAAGTCCATTAAGGATGCCGATAGACTGTGACTGCTTTTCTTACTAACTTTATTAATTAGGACCCTCAGGAAATTCCAGAGTAAAAGAGAGGGTAAGAAGAAATGCTTGCCAGAAGTGTTGCAGCAATGTGTCAAACCCCTTAACTTTTAAGACATGTACACAAACCAGTAACATTTCATCTGTTCCAGCACAACTGAGCTCAGGGAGAAAAATTCCACCCAGTTCAGCTCACATACCAATTTACACTTAAGGGTAAAGTGGTTAAGTGCCTTGTCTAATTGAATTGCTTTCATTATGGGTTCTGGGTTGTCTAAACAGCATGGCATGCAGTATATTAAGGATGCCATAAATGGGTAGCTCAAGCTAATTCTATTGGAAGTTATGAAAAAGTGAAAATCATTATTTTTTACTTCTTACTGCTTATTTTTACAGTTTCCAGAAGCAGATCCAAGACACCGCTTCTAACAGGCATAAAGAGCAAAGCCCTGCATGCTAACTAGGTTTTAGGTTTGCCTTGTTTGTTTGGGTTTTTTGTTTTGTTTTGAAAAAAAAATTAAAATTAAATAGTTAAAGGCAAATGAGAAGGGGGAAAGACAAGGAAAACAAATCTAGGTCAGAGGCTACGCCAGTCTTGATTTACATGTGCCCAACCCTGATAGCTCAATGATTACAGAATACATTTTTAAAGCAAATAATTCAGGAAAGTGGTTTAAAAAAAATGCATTTCAGGTCTGAAATATTCAATCTGTTGTGACAAGAGCCAAAGGCAGCCAGACCTTTGAAGTACTCTGATCACTTGCATTGAAATAGTATCTCCTTCCACTATAAGGAGGACCCAAAAAACTGGGCAGATTCTTAGTCATTATAGCAAGTTTCTATTTTAAACTAACAGCAGGCCAAGTATTTTTCAAAAGACTCTAAGTCAGATAAGTAAAACAACAGAAACAAAATAGGATTACGAAGAATGTTCCCCCCCCCTTCAATGTATCCTGAAACATGTATTTGAAAGCAATTTCTTCTTTACAGGCTTGGTTTGAGGCTGGATGACTCAATCTGGGCAGCAGCACACTCTGTGCAGTAGCTCCTAGGTCCCTCAAAAGTTTTCTTTCCATCATCTCTATGCTTCAGCAGGACATCTGCTCCCTGCACTTTTCACTATCTCCCTGTCCTCTCTGCCTGTGCTACAGGCTCCTGATTAGCTGCCATGCACTCTCCACCCTCTGCTCTGGGATCACTCCCACAGAAGAAAATAAAGCTACTTCACTCCTCCCCAGTCACTCCCTTTTTAGAGGAACAAAGAAATGAAAATAAATGCCATCCATCATACACATACACTCAGGACCAGTGCTATGCTCTGTTCTTCTCAGAAAACATTAGTGAAGGCAAGAGAGCTTCCTGACGGTAATTGGGAGAAGCACATTGGGACATGCATCACTGTCTGCATCTGGTGCTATTTCATACGCTCCATGCAAAGATCTGAAGGGGTGACATTCCAGTGGACAAATGGTGTTTCAGAATAATACTAATTTATTCTGCAGCCCTGCACAGTCTGCACTGAGAGCTAGTGGCAACAGATTGAATGGTACTACAGATGTCTCCAGCACAGACTCTTCTCCTACAAATGCAGAATTAAGTATTCATGAAGAGATTTCAAAGGTCTAAAATGACTGTAGAGCTTTCAAGATGAGACACTCTGAACTAAGACACTGTCAAATAACGAGTCATAAGTGGAAAGGCAAAATTTATCTCCCGAATATAACACAAACACAAGAATAAATGATTGGCACTAAACAGAACAGTTGTCTCGCCTTCCAGCTTCTTTTTCTTCTTTTTTAATTTAAGCATGCAACAAAATGGATGCTAGTTACACTTTTCTGATCAAGAGAAAACTGGATTGTCTTAAAAAAGAAAGAATTTTTGAAGCTTGTGAAACTTAAATTGATCTTTCATAACAAATAAGAGTCTTATGATACTATTTTTGAGACCAATTTTTATTACATATTTCATTTAGCATTGCCAATGACTGCAAAATCAACCCCAAACTAAAAATATAAAGAAGCCATACTCTGTTTTACTCCCAATTCTACCAAACGTTTCCTTAACCAGAACAATGTGGAAATGAAGTAGCTGAGGTAACCTAAAGCACTCCAGCACAGCAAGCACTTCCCATAAAGCATACCTGAAGAAGCAGGCTGTACTCACAGTTATGTATATTCATTGGGGTAGCAGTAATATGCATTCTTGTACAGGATTAAAACAGATGGAAACTCAATGTGGCAACACTGAGATAGTCACAAACCATCTTTGCTTAAATTCCTCCATGCCAGGAATAACAAAGTCCAAGAGACAGATGGCACAGACCTAGCAAAGGGCGCTGTCAGTCCAGCTCTATGGTAGGCTCCACTGCAGAGGATCATGTCAGGAGACAAAGCTGAACTTGTAGCTTGCTGGACACTCGAGGACATCTCTCTGCAGTGAGTACTCAATGAATATGCTATTTGCTAGTGTATGGCTGCACCCTGTTCCATGGGCTGCACAGACTGCACAAGCACAGGCACAAGCTGACATACGCAAGTCACACAGACCTCAGATTTGCTGTGCCTGATTTTCCATTGCTTTGTGTCTAAAATCAAAGTAAAATGTACCCATGGAAAAAAAACAAGCCTTGCTGACAATCCTTCTCCCATAAACTTAGATATTACTTTCCTGAAGAAAGGAATGGAGGGTAGTTTTTAAATGAATCCAATTACAGGACACTACTTCTTATTTGAGGGATTGCTGGGAGACAAAAAGTGAGTTTAACTTCAGTTTTGCTCATTATCTGGAGAGGGAAGGAGAAGAAGAGCATTTATTTGTTTCTTTGGCTGGAAGGGTATTTTATTACACATAAGGCAGCAAAAGCATTGATGTATTTATTTCCCAAGGGACGTGACAAATCAGTACATACCAGGACAAAACTTGTCACTTCTCCTAGAACAATCCCCTCTGTTGTTCTGGATGACTACATATGCTCTGCCAACAAATTTCTGGTACACTTTTTATCATGTTTGCCATTAGGTTACCAACACCACAGATTAAATACAACCCTCCCCCCCAAAAAGTCAACACATACAGACTCACTTAGGAACCCGAGAGGGTTCTAGTTTCTTAGCTGAACTTTCAGAAAAATCAAAGCTGCTTTACTTTTCTCTTCCTAGCATCTTCAGCATCTCTTTTATACTCACAGTAATACAATCTATAAAACGTTTTTCAGCCACAGATTTACAAATAACTGTAGGAAACAAATCAGTCTAAGTGTACCTGTTTATCAAATCTTTTCCATTTATGCTTCCTCATGTGTGTTCCTTGTTGCTGCACCATAGGAGGCTAACACAGTGGCTTTGCTAGTATAAATAAGAAAAACTTTGAAAATTAGTAAATGAAAGTTGTTCCACAAAGCTAAAGCTTCCAAAGAAATTTTTAAACACAGTAGATTATTATCTCTGTGTGTGTATGTATTTAGACAATTACACTTGTATTTAATTACTTGTAAATTTGCATTTAATTATAATTCCATAATTTGCTACCTATAAATCTCCTTTTGTTTATTTTTCAGCTCAGGTTTATTTAAAGCACATAATTCCCTAACTGTGTACAATGCTTTAAATGCCACATTCAGAGCCTCATGCTCTGCCCTGAGAATGTCCCCTTTCCACTCCAAGGCAAAAAAGAAATGGTGCTGTATTGATAGAATTCTGTATTGTGTGGGGTTTGTGATGGTGGAGGAGGGAGTTGTTGAGCTTTTTTAAAGTTAAATTTCCACAATGTATGTGCAGACACTTATGTGGAAAAGTTTTGCTTCAGAAAGTTGGAATAAAGAATAGGTGATGAAGTAAAATGGACCAAATTAGATCAATGGACCAAATTAATATGGAAAGTAAAGAGCAAAACCCTACCACTGTCACTGAAATTCAATAAAATTCAGGATTTTATCAAAGCACCATAATGTAAAGAGATCTTATGAGATATACCATATCTGGCAAGCGTGGAACTGACAGAATAAATGACAAAATCTGTCTGTACAAAGTGTGTCTTCTTCAGTGAACTGCTGCAGGAACTCGTAACTCATCCTGTATAAGTAACATACGTTCAAGCAGCTGATGAATAAGTAATTTACTTGAATTAGGTCTCTTCATTGCAACACTCTGGCTAATGAAATAATGAAAATGCAGAAGTTGTTTGACACAGCAGAAAGATCCCTTAGCTAGAGAAAAACTATTTAGTCCCACTATTCACAGTATTTGGACTTAAAACACTAGAGGACTGCACACCTTGAAATGACTGTATATTTCCATCCTGTTATGCAAGCTGGCTTTCATATTCCTTGCTTTCTAAAGAGATTTCAAATTTTCCTCTTTTGTACTGTCTTTCACTACTCCACCCCCTGGTCCCGTTCATCAGTGGCATTGGTAGCACTACTGCAACTCTCTCTGCTTCAGTTGTACCTGCAATGGGACAGTAAACAATCTTTAAAAATCCTTTTTCTCCAGTTAAAATAAGCGCTTTGTGGACCTCTGCAACTCTACTCTCACTAAGACTGACTTTATTTATGTCAGGCTCACTTCTGAAGCCACATAAGTCACAAAGAAGACTCAAAATGTGGATAAACAGTATCTGCATAGGGAAACAAATTTCTGCTTTCCATGAGAGTGACTGAACCACGTGCAGCTTCCTGCTGTAGCAACAGATTGTGTTGTGATGAAAACCAAATTTTGTATTTCTCTGGACAAAAGAGCTCATGTGAAACTCATGAGGTTCAACAAGGCCAAGTGCAAGGCCCTGGGTCAGGGCAATCCTCAATATCAACATAGTCTGGGGGATGACATGATTGAGAGCAGCCCTGCAGAGAAGGACTTCGGGGTACTGGTGCATGAAAGGTTGGGCATGAGCTGACAATGTGCACTTGCAGCCAGAAAGCCAATCATGTTCTGGGCTGTATCAAAAAAAGCATGGCCAGCAGTTTTAAACTTAGTTTTAGACTAAAAGAGGGTTGAGTTATAGTAGATATAAGGAAGATAAGAGTAAGGTAGATGCCCCATCTCTGGCAACATTCAAGGTCAGGTTGGGAGGGGCTCTGAGCAACCCAATCTAGTTGGGTATGTCCCTGCTCATTGCAGACAGGGTTGGACTGGATGTTCTTTAAAAGCTCTCTTTTAACCCAAATTCATGTATGATTCTACAAACTGTCCTTCATCTTACCTTTGGTGGAGGTGAAGCGATAATAAAATAACTGATTGGAGGACTGAAAATATGCTCCCCTCTTCTTTTCTCCACCAAAGGAAACTGCATGTCTTAAATTTGCTTTAAATTGGTGCTCTGTATTTTATCCTACAGTTTTTAGGCTCTTCAGTGTTTTTAGCTCTTAGTCATAAGAATGTTTAAGTATTTTGAGGGAAGAAAGCCATGTGACTTGTAAATAAAATGTACACAGAATCATAAAATGCTTCGGGTTGGAAGAGACCTTTTCATGTCATTGTTTCAACCTCCCCGCAGTGAGCAGGACATCTTTAACCAGATCTGGTTGCTTAGAGTCCAGTTGACCCTGACCTTGAACTTCTGCAGAGACTGGGCCTCCACCACATCCCTCTCTGGGTAAATGTCTGCCTTATATCCAAGCTAAACCTATGCTCTTTTACTCTAAAACCATTATCCCTCATCCTTTTGCCACTGTCCTTGCCAAAAAGATTTTCACCTTCTTTCTTACACACTCCCCAGTCACAGGAAAGAGTTTGAAAATATCACACAGGTGGAGTTAAAATGTTCTAAAACCAAAAGGTAAACAAAATAAATATGAACTTGGTTATTTTTATACACTGGATGCTCTCTGAGAAGTCTGGAATGCTTGAGGTTGTCACTGTTTGTTTTTCGTGCGAGCAGACTACTGAATTGTGATCTCTGCTTTGCCCGAGGAAGGTAAAGACAAATTAAAGTAGCTGAGTTGGTCTGCAGTGGGTCACCTTGAAAGAAGCAACCCTTAAAGAAACTACTCTTTGGGAGATGGTTTCTGAGAAAGAAAAATTAGAGATGGCTTAAGATTCAGGGAGGCAAAGCAAAAATATAAAGCAGGTATTTTCTAAGTAAAGGAATATGTAGAATCAAAGAAATATGAGGAGAAAGCATGCAATTGCAGCTATGAACTGCAACACAGCTATCCACCTGGGGTATGAACGGCTCCAACAGTTTATTTTATTTGTACTAAAGTGAAGTTAGTTATGTACACTCACTCAAACTGGCCCAAGAGCGCAGTTTGGAGAGGAAGTAGGTGGGAAAAAATACAGCCTTACAGCACTGAAACATTCAGTAATACCTGAAGGAGAGGTGGAAATGAATGCACACAGAACCAGACTTCCCTATAAAGCCAAAAGCCTGGCCAAGTCCTTTTAGTTTTGTTGTTATCTACATTATATATGTTCACTATAAAAATCAAAATTTAGTATTCAAAATAATTAAAAAACATTTCAGGAAGGTCATAATAAAAATGCTATCTACCAATGAAATACATTTTTAAATCTGAAGATATTTATAATTTTTTCTTAGCAGACATTTAAAATTGGTATTCAGAAATAAAGGATGTGCTTGGTACAAGTTATATGTGTTTTAATTCTAGGAAAAAGAAAAAAGTCATTCTGTGAAACTACTGGATCTCTCAGTTTTACTTTCAGCCAGCACTCAACTGCTCCTGATAAAAAAGAAATGGCGATTTAACCTCTGAAATGAGACTTAAACTATCCATGACCAATATAAGGCTCCTGAAGCTTGCATGCACATACAGTTAAATAATATAAAAAGCAACTGTCAATCTCCTTCATTTAAAGAGCATGAGGTGTTAATCCGGTTACTTGACCAGCTCATAAACAATGAGGGCAATAAGCCTAGGTTTTCTGTCCACAGCACATAAATTTATCCTCTAGTGACTTACCTGATGTGGAGATGACCTCTTGGGAAGCAAAATTAATATGCTCTTATTAACCAAGAATGTGTCCTCAGCAGTTAAAATTGTGTCACAGATTACGAGTAATTAACCTTAAATCCATCCACTACGTTTCTGACTGGCAGGACTAAGTTAATTTTATCTTGTGGGTTTCGACGAGGCAGGTGAATTTAGATGACAGATATTTATATTTCTTTTAGGAGCCCCTAATTTTCTTCCTTGCCTTTCAGCTGTGGACCACAATAACCTCACCTGTTCCAAAGCTCATTTTTCAAATGAGGTTGTTTAATATAGCTAGACTTGAAGAAGAACTATATCATGCTCATTATTTTTTCACAGATGACCTCAGATTTATTCGCCTTCCCTTCCCTTTTTTGCCCCAGCAGAACAGCAGGAGACTCACAGATGAGAGTTTGCAGTGGAAGAATTGCAATACTGAATATTCAAACCTAATCCACCACCTTTTCATTCATAGATACCTACAGAAGGAAAGAGTGGAGCAATTATAGATCCCTAAAAATACCTGAACCTTTTTCACATCTGTCCTCATTTTTGTCATCATTTTTATAAATGTAGGCCACATGAGACCTCCAGACAATCCCTTTTAGCTTTGCTAGCATGCAGTCATCCTCAAACCATTTCTGCCCCGAACACAAAGACATACACACAAATCACATGAAGGGGAAGATGTACTGCTTCAAAGAGAAGATACAAGAGACCTTTCACTCTTCCTTCACTGTGGTCACAGACAGGCTTGGCTGATCATAGTAACATCTGAGGACAAGCCTGAAAACGGTAATGTGAGTGTTTTTAAGGAGTTAAAAGTTGCCAGGATCACTGCTTCTATGGGAATTCTGTGAATGGAAAAGCTACAGAATCATGTGAAAAGAGTTCAAAGCTATCCAAACACAACTCAGAAAAATGTTGTCATTCATTTAAATAATTTCCACTTAAGATGATGCCAGTAACCAGCCCCTTAAATTTCTATCTTTATTAAAAGAACAAAGACCTTAAACAAAATGTGCTGGATAAAGAAGCAATTGAGCCAATAACCTTTGTACTGCCTGAAACAGTACTCAAGGTATCTTCAGAACCAAGAGTTGTAACAATTCTGTTAATTTATATTCTGATGGAATGAAGGATTCTCCGGTTTTTTACACTATTTTTTCTTTAATGGAGTTTCCAAAACTGGAAGAAAGTAAATTACAGAAAGCACAATTTTCTGATATATAATGTAATGGGAAAACCAACAACCAACAGCTGACCTCTGTTTCCTCACTTTCTGTACTGCAATCACTGAGGTGAAACTCTCAGGCATATTCCTTTAGTTTTTCAAAAGCAAGAAAATGAATAAAATACCCTTTCAGTGATCCTGGTATTTACATAAATGACATTTATAATAGGAATGCACTTTCGTCTCCACTTCAGGACCCTTTTTTCTCCTTTCTGAACAGCAGTTGCCTATGACAAGGAATGACAGGTCATTTCCATTTCTATCTCAGATTCATGTAGCCAGGTCATACTGTTACATGCAGAGGGAGAGGGCAGCTTATCCTGGCACCAAGGTCTTATCTGCAGTAGCCAGAGAACTGACAAACTGGCACCCAAGACCAAGCATCCAGGTCCACCTTGCCTGCATGCAATCATCCTACAGCAAAGCATTTCCATTTTTGTTTCTTTTGTTTCTGCACTGTGCTGTGTTTGATGAGGACAGAGCACATGATTCTTTGTACTAAGATGTTCCAATATTTGCTCCTAATCAGTTATGAGCAAATTTGGCTGATCCTTAGGGATAATGTAGGAAGGCCACAGGACCATTGGCGTTTGTATGCCTTTACATGTGATTTTCTCAGCGTAAGGGCGAGTTCTGAACGTAAAGAAGGGAACCCTCAGCAGACTCCATTTGTCACCTTCAGTCCAGACCTAACAATTTAAATGTTAATTTAAAGAGAAATGCCAGGCAGATAAGAATAACTTTGAAATAAATTGTGCAATGTATGTATATCTGTGATGTTATTGTGCCACTCTCTTTCCCATTTCATTGGGCTATTGATACTAGCTTAGAAGAAGTTTAATAAATGAATACAGACTTTGGATTAGTTTGCAGTTTGAGGCTGCTGGCGACTACATAAAAAGATCCTTACAACAAGCCATACAATTCCTCAGCATTATGATCCTATACATCTAGGAACTGCTATTGTGAGTGGCAGTGGATGTCTAAGAATATCTGCATGTTTATTGCTTCCCCCTGAGGCAACAAGCATTGTCTGAAAGGAAAGCTCTGTGTCTTGACTATCCCTTGAGAACTATAATTACAGCTGTAGAGGAATATACCATACTGACTCTCAAGTAATTGAGTAAGACTGACAGGCAAATGCTTGCTATGTCCATTGCTCTGGGATCAGATCCTCTGAAAGTTAAAATGCATGGGTAATGGGCCAATCTAGGTTTAGAGTTGGAGGACTGAATGTATTGACAATGATAGAATTATAGCTTTTCATATTGTTCCTGGTTTTGGCCCGGTGCCTTCAAACAGTACCAAAATAAGTACAGAGAAAACACAAGCACTGCATTTCCAACATCGTTAATCCTAAATAATAGCTGCAGCTTTTGGCACACAGCTAAGTACTTTTTTCCTACTAAACAGACCATGTCTCCTGATAGAAACCAGTCCATAGCAAAAATGCTGGCTGAGAACTTGACTGACTGAAACATATAGGTAAAGAATATAAGCTAAATCAATCTTTAAATTTTACAAGTTCATAATAAAACTCCTGGAAAACCACAAAGATACACTCCTAAAACCAGATATTTAAAGGAAATGTCAAAGTGCAAAATATGGATGTGAAGAAAATAGTATGATCTACAAAATTATTTCAGATTAAGCTGTCAGTGTAAACAAATCAGGTACATTTACACTCACGGTCCTCAGAAATTCTTCTATAGGCACCCAGGAAAAAATTGTGTTTACCTCTAAAGCCAAAGCAGCCTTATAATTAGTTTCAATGGATCAGGATTTTACCCTTGTTTCAAGTTAAATCAATTTAAGAGCTTATGACAAATTTGGTTTTATTCTGAGGCAACCCTCTCAAGACAAACACGAATACAGTGAAAAGCTTTACCATCCCATGTTTGTATTTTAGAAAGACAAGTCACTAATTGTTCATTTGGCATTGGCTGGTTCATATAGATGACTGTCAAGTATTTTTATTAATTATCAGTTAAGGTAGCAATAGTTTTAAGAATTTTAAAGATAATAATAGTTTAAGATGGAGAAGCGTGGCTAGCAGGTGAAGAGGGCTGATTCTCCCCTCTGTACTCTGCTCTCATGAGACCCACCTTAAGTACTATATTCAACTCTGGCACCTGCAGTGTAGGAAACATACAGACCAGCTCAAGTCCACAGGAGAGCCACAAGAATGACCAAGGGGCTGGAGTCCTCCCTCACAATGTCAGGCTGAGAGAGCTGATTTTGTTCAATCTAAAGAGAGGAAGTCTCTAGAGAGACCTCACAGTGTCTTTTCAGTATCTAAAAGGTATAATGATAGGACAAGGAGGATGGTTTCAAACTGAAAGGTAGAAGACTCAGATTAGATATGAGAAAGGAATTCTTCACTGTGAGGGTGGTGACACATTGGAAAAAGGTAGCCCAGAGTAGTTGTGGATATCCCATTCATTCAAGGCCAGGTTGGAGGGGGCTTTACAGAACCTGAAGGTGTCTCTGCACACAGCAGAGGAGGTGAAACTAGGTAATTTTTGGGATCTCTTCTGACCCTAACCATGCAATGATTCGATGATGATGGAACACTTTACATATTTTAATAGCTAGAAATGAACTATCATCCTTAATATTTTTTGCAAGGCAAATTAATCTTACATCAGAAATCTCATCATCAACTTTATGAATTACTTTAATATAAACTTACATAATTTCTCCAACATGCTAGTAAGAAAATTTCCTGGCCCAATATACAGATTGTAATCTCATCTGAGTTTGAACCATGTGCATTTTCTAATCAGAAGAAAAAACATGATGCTTGGGATGTTCTCATCTATAATTTCTCGCTATTTCAGCCTGCAACAACAAAACTGAAACTATTCATGAATAACATAACAGCATTAGTAACTAACATGCTTTAAAAAAAACATCAAAATTGGAGGCAAAGTTTAAATCAATGCAAAATATTTCAAGATGTCAAGGGAATGACTATTTTTCTTTTTTAAAAATGTCAGAATTTTCAGAATAATGCAGATGCATAGGTTCCCTTCCATCTCTACTCTGTTCAAATTTTGAAGTTCTTCAGAGGAGGTATTGTTCCATTTTGAAACAAGTAGTAATAAAACAAGTTTAGCTAGAAGTGATGTCAGTAAAGGTGATACCAGCCATGCCATCCAGATTTGTGGAGTGATTTAAAACATTATCTGATATTGCTAAAATGGAGCAAAACCAAAGCGATCCATCTTGTTTTGAAATACTACCATTAGATGTTGCTCTGCTAAACAAGCACTAGTCAATTCTTCTGAAAGAGAACACAAGTTTAAAAATTAGAACACAAGAAGTAAATAACAGGCGAGATCCACAGCAGAAACAGCTACTTGAGCTTAACAGGCTAGAATAAACCAAGAAAACTAATCTAAACATCTTGAAAGACTTTATTGAAATGATGATTAGCAATGAGGGGCTGGAAAACAACAATAGCAGATATGAATGATAAGAATTCATAAAGAGAGCTACATGGGAGATTGTTTTTCAGCTCTAACCCTGAAACTTTCCTAATAAATTTTATCTGCACTACAAGGTGTCCAAACTCCTTTAGCTCTCTTAATTAGATATTTTCTCTGTACCCTGACTTAATTTAATGTTTAGGTTACTCTCAATGTCTGACTGATTAATAGCCATACTTTTCAAACAGGCACGGAGAAGAAATTATCTTCTAAAAGGTAGCCTAATATATCCTTCTTTATGAAATCTCTGATCGTGAAGGTCTGTTCATGTTAAAAATTGTTTAGCATCATGTTTGCATATGACAATAAACACAGGGTTACATTTTGTAAACAAATAGAAAGTCTTAATTTGTAATCTTGTTAAGGATTTGGTTTTATTTACTGGGTTTCAGTGCTTCCAACATTTATTGTACTAATCGCAGCCGCATTGTATTTTGACAATGATAAACTGAAAACTATGTTCTGATACGCATATAATGCTCTGCAGGCACACAATAGACTAAAGAGTAACAAAACAGAATATAATAGAACTGGAAAGGCAAAATGCTTGAGCATCGTTTTATCATGCTAGCAAACCTTCACTACTCTCATGAAGACAGCAAGAGCAAGATTTTATGCTGAAAACTTGAATTGCTTAATGACAGCACTTCTCAACATTTCATCCCCTCATATGATGGTCTAAAAGCAGACTGACCAACCAGCTCTTTGGAGAAAAATCCTTTTGAGAACTGGTCCTTTTGAGAAAAAATGTTTCATACTGTTCCAAAATGAGTCAGACCCAATTTTAGTAAAACTGTCTGCTATTCTATTCATTAGTGACCTTATTTCAGATGAACACCTGCTCTTCCCTTCCATATTCAGTCTTTTCAAGAGACACCTGAAAAAGCTGTGATGTCAGACTCTCACACAAGCTTTTCTCCTCCAGATTGCTCTTTCCACCCTTCTCTTAATATTTTGCAATTTAAGGTACTTCACAGGTAGAAGTACTGAAGAGGGGAGAATAAAACCTCACACATACCACCAGTATTTCCCAGAAGACAATGATTTTGCATCTTCTTATCACCACTGAATGGTCTCAGTGTCATCATCTACTGGAAACAAACCTTTCATTAAAGAGCTATGACAATATCCAAGTCCAAGCATAGGCTCGCTTCAGTTTCAGTTGTGTTTCACATCCTTCTTAGAAACACTAGGTCTCCCTAGTCTTGCAATGTTTCCCATTCACGTAAAATCTCTAATTTTAACTTTCATTTTCACCTGGTTCTACCAGAAGAGGGAATAGCATATTCGGTAGCATGACTATACTGTTCACACTTCTATTCGAACAAGTATAATTTCTAGTGCACATAAAGGGTTATAAGACTAATTCTCACATTAGCATAAGGCAATCATTTGTTATTTACCTTGAGTTTTGAAGTCTTCTAATAGATAAATTAAGATGGATGCCTATCACAGCTCTCACATTTCTTACTGTGACAAGAGTCCAGCACCATAAAGGAAGCTCTGAGCCTTCACAACTTCACTAATTAGCTGTCTCAGTTTGCAGAACAGTTGAAGTTGTAAGAGATGTCTGGAGATTAGTCATTCCACCCTACTCGCTCAAGCCCAGACACCTGGAGCTAGTTGTTCAGGACTATGCCCAAGTGACTTTGGATTATTTCCAGATGGCAACCCCAACCTCTCTGGGCAACTTATGACAGTGCTTGATCATCCTCACAGTCACCTTCACAGTGAAAAAGTGTTTCCTTATATTCAGATGAAGCCTTATGTGCTTCAGTTTGTGCCCATTGTCTTTTGTTCTGCTAGTGAGCATCACTGAAAGAGCCTGCCTCCTTCTTCTTTGCACTCCCCTTTTAGGGATTTCTACACATTCGTATGGCCTGCTGCCAAGCTTTCTTGTCTCCAAGCTGAACAGATCCAGCTCTCTCAGCTTTTCTTCATAGGACAGGTGCTCAAGTACCCTCATTGTCTTAATACCCATTCATTATTGTACTGGGGAACCCAGAACTGGTTACAGCACTTCAGGTGTGGCTTTAACAGTGCTTGGATAACATTGAATGCAATGGAATTAATCTTCAAAACTCTCCTATTATGCCAGATCAATAAAGCAGTAAGTTAGGTATACAACCAGTGCAATACCAGTGTAAACCAATTGCGTAGTCTAGGAATCAGTCCTACAACTTCAAAATTACACGCTGTATGAATTTATTTCAGTGATGTATCACCTCGTACTCACAGCATCATAACACTTCAGTATTGAAACCATATTATTTTGTCATTTGGCCTTTCTCAATACCAACCATCGAACCACAATTCTGTCAGTGGTGTGATGGTGGTACACACATATATATATTATCATCCCCTGCAGGACAATGATCATGTGCAGGATAAAGATTATATGTATTTCACAATACACATTTTTCTTTCATTTTTTTTGCTTTTCCTTTCTGGGGTTGTTTTCATACCAGTAAGCAAACTCTTCTATGGCAGGCAGCACCTTTAGCTAAGGTACACTTATACTAAAGAATTCCTAGCAACTTAACTTTGGATGGCTTGGAAGTAGCTCACACAAGTTATGAGTGGAGTCCCAAAACTAATCTTCCTTCTATTTCTATATGAAATATCTACTAAGTTACAACTTTATTATGAAACATTTAGCAGTCTCTGTTTTCCCATTTCTGATGGAGCTACATTTAACTATACAAGTATTTTTGTTACTTTTGAGTAGGTTTCCTCTTCAAGCCTATTACAAAGGCAAACATTTATCTGGTTCCTGATCCTCTTTTCCTCTATTAGTATCAGCCTGTAAGATCAATTCAGCCTATGACTAACATCATCACAATGAGTTAGACCATGGAACTAACTGCCAAGTCCAGTCTTTTCTTAAACACCTCCAGGGATGGAGACTCCACCACCTCCCTGGGCAGTCCATTCCAATGTGTAGCCACCATGAGGAAGTGATTCCTAACATCTCACCTAAACCTCCCCTGGCACAGCTTCAGGACATGCCCTCTTGTTCTGTCACTAGTTGCCTGAGAGAAGAGCCCAACCCCTACTCATCCACAACTTCCCTTCATGTAGTTATAGAGCATGATAAGCTCCATGCTGATTCTTCTCTTCTCCAGGCTAAACAACTCCATCTCACTCAGCCTCTCCTCATAGGACTTTCCCTCTAGTTCCTTCCTCAGCCTTGTTGCTCTCCTCTGGACCCGCTTCAGCCCCTCAATATCTTCCTTGAAGCAAGGCACCCACAGCTGCACACAGTACTGGAGGTGAGTACAACAGGAGAATTTAGTCCCCAGTACTGCTGGTCACACTATTGCTGAAACAAACCAGGATGCCACTGGCCTTTTGAGCCACCCGGTCACACAGCTGGCTCATATTCAGCCAGTTGTCGATACATAATATGCAGATGTGTGTTTGCTTTCTAGAACATGGCATATTGCAACCAGTAGTTTAACCGATGTCTGTGCAGCCATGATAACTCACATCAACTAAGAATCTGGTCCTCTTTTCCCAGAAATGCTTTGTTCATTCAGCACTGTTTCTGAATGTGATAGGAGTGAGTTCCCTGAGAACAGACAAATTTAGAACAAGCACAACACAGGAGCAATGAACAAGCTTTCTTGTTTGTACTTGCTTGCTCTCTCCTTCACGATATCCTTGACCCAAAATAACTAATCCAAGGCATGAGATTGTAAAGTAGCATCACTGCTCATTCAGCTTTCCTTTTATTGTTGTCTTTCAGCTAATTAATGAATGTAATTTTTTACCTACACAACAGAAGCTGAATTGATCCAATATCAAATTGATAATAGATGTGTAGCAAAGATAGATAAACAGAGATTCATTTAAGAAACGGATTTCTTTACTAATGTATTCTTGTGGTTTTGGTTACACACTCTATTCATAGTCAGTAATATACTGAAGTTCTATTTTCAAATAAGATTGTATGGGTTGTCTTCCGGCCATCTGTAAAAATATAAAGAGAACCACAGATAGACTGAAGTAGTTGGTTTCCATGCCACACTTTAAATTATTTTTGTGTATGTTATCCCTGAACACGGGGAACATGAGGAGCAACTATTAAAGGTTTTGGGGTTTTTTTTTCACTGGTGATGGTGATGATGGGGAGATCATTAAAAGAGAAAAAACAGCAGCTATAGAGAAGTGAGAAATACACAGCTCAAAGTAAATAACAAATCATCACTTTTTCAAACTACTTAAAGGTGTTTACTAATATGGTAGCAATCTGCTGTGAAGTCAAGCTGTAAATAGATTCTTTTGTGTTAGATTTGCATGCATGAGATGTTAATCAGTTCAGAGGCTCAGGCATTCATATTCCTCAGACTTATAACGAAAAAGCTCTCTGACATCTCTATAAATGGAAATACTCTGAAAGAATTGTAGAGAGCACTTTGTCTCATTTTCATGTACAGAACATTACCTATCACATGTAAAAGATCAAAGATAAAAAGGAAAGCTTAAGTACTTGGCTAATTATACACTAGTGCACAAACTATGTGGACATTGTTTTGTTACATTCCATCTACACATCGCTAAAATTTGGCAGCTCGGGAGATGTAATCTTCCTCTAAGCATCTGGATTACCAAGAAGAGCACTTTCTGTCAACATGTTCCCGTTCAGTATTCATAAGGTATATGAATACTTTAGTGGACTGGTAGTAAGTCTACAAAAGGGGAAGAGAATAAAGATTTCAATGCTTGTTTCCTTGACCACCCTTCATTTCTAGGAACACACTTATGCCATTTGTCATCAGATTATAAGCAAATCTTCTCGTGGGAACAGTTTTTATAGCCCAGGCGCCAAATTATAGACTGAAGTGCAAAGCACACATCACTGAGTAAGTTAAGCTTACGTGCTGCTATTTTTAATACATGCATCTAGATATTATATGGACTACTAAAGTTCAGCTCTGACCCTCTCAACATGTTGAATGTCTTCTCTTGCTTTGTAGGTAAATAAATCAAAGACCTTGTGTATTGCCATTATGAGAGAACATTCTTTCTCTGAGGTCTGTGCTTACCATGTGCAAGTAACGATTTCTATTTAGCATCAACTTTATCTGCCATTCTTATTTATGTTCAGAAGAAGTCTATCCGCTCTTACTTCAGAAGAAAGGCACAAGAATCAGCTTGCTTATGAAATCATGGTGACAGCTATGTTCTTTACTTAAATTTTGTTGTATATTGGATGGGTGAATTTGGTAAGCTACACAGAGAAAATCCCTGTTTTAAAAAACTTAACACCTAAGGCAAATAGTAACGTAAAAAGGTGCAGAAGGGATGCATAAAAAGAAGTGTCGTGGAATATGCTGCCTCTTCAAGAATCATGAAGTGTGAAAAGAATGAAGAGTTACCTCTTGACAGGTGAAAGGGATGTGCAGGAAGAAGTCAGGAGAAAGGGTTTCTTTAACTCCAAAAATAAATGTTGGGGGAGAAAAAAAACTTGCTCTTGTATAGTCTAGCTTTTTTCATTGCTTTTTATGTCTGCAAATATTAATGCAAATTACCCTACCAAGTGCTTCTTCACAGAATTGTCCCTGTCTTCTGTAGGTTGCAGACTGTAGGGACCACTCAGGCCAGAAAATTCATGCCAGTGACCTGAGCTCAGCTGAAGGATAAATCAATCTACAGGTGAAACCCAGATGATTTATAATTCTCCACCCAAATTTCCCCAGGTTTAGATTAGTATGGAATCCTTTTTGTGTACCTCTATCATTCCTCTGTGATGTTTCAGACTGAAAACTAAAAGAAAAAGTACTATAAAAGTAGGTACTTTATTTTGTCCCTTAGCTGAATCTTGCCCAGGCAGGTGTTGCTTCCTCTCAGAAGGCATGTAGTCGTATATTAATAGCAGGTCACCCTGGTGCTTCAGGTCACTTCATGATGGCCTTCACTCATCTGCTACAGGGAAATAACAACAGCATGGAATTCAAAATTCATTATGGAATTCAAAAACACCCTAGGGAGATGAAAAAGTCATATTCACTCCACACTGCTTGAAGTATTACCTGCATTTGGCTTGTAGTAAAGGAAGTGAAGAAGGAAAAAGCTAGCATAACCTCTAGAGGGGACACCCCAATTCCCTAAGCATGCAGGTGCCTTGCTGCCCTCTCATCTGTGTTAAATCCATGTTACATTTTAAAACAGGTCTGTTTTGATAAATAATGATGTCAACAGTGGCAAAGACTTCAATGTTTCCTAGCATAGGCATCCTTTAAGAGTGAAATTGTAGCAGGACATACTGGGAGTCAGTTTGGAGGGGATGGACAGGTGAGTGCCTCAGTCCTTGCTCACTGACCTTGCTGTGAGAATACAGGGGCTCTGCCATAGCAGAAGATTAAGTATTCAAGTCAAGATAAAACTATCTTATCCTTAAACAAATGTTCATTTCAAAAGCTTAATACAAAGCAGGTCTAGAAAGGCTACAGCTATAATGATTTCATGTTTTGCTGATCCCAGACTTTCCTACTGAAAGACTTTTTAGTGGTCCCTAGTGTAAAGTTGAGATCAGCATTTAAATGTAAGTCTATTTTTTTAACACAAGTCCTCAGCTGCCTCATAGCTCTCAGGGATACTGAGAATTTATAAATAGTTATGCATGTATATAGCTATCTCTCTCTATATATAATGCATATCACACTTGTTCATGGCCAGTAACTATAACATCAGACTATTTTTGGTGTTTTTTTGCAAAATACTGTAATTTCTGCTGTTTTTTGTTCTCCTTTTCTCTACCAATAAAGATATAAAACCAAGATAATTTTGCTTGTTTGAAACACTTCTTTTCATAGACAGTGAGGGACCAATCATAGACATTTGCCATCTCCTAATTTCTATACATTACATATATGCTTTCCTCTCCTAGGTAACAGGAATGCTGAACGCTTTTGGGGGAATCAAAGGCAAACACACTACATTATTTCTAGGTCTGTATAAGTAATACTTACTATTTACTTAAACATGGTAATTTTTACTGTGAACTAGAACCCTCATGAAACAAAAGCAGCAATCTGAAACATATCAACTGAGCTTGTGCAACTTGTATCTCCTACAGCCATTATTTTCTTCCTTTCTACCCGTCTCCAGAAATTTCAGACAGCAACAGCTGGCTAGGCAAAAGGCTATTCCTTATTATATAACCCTATTCCTTATGCTTTATGCTGTGCATCCTGCTGGTTACATCATTTAATACTAAAGAAATGATTTTTTTTTTTTTCTTGGAAGGCCTTCTGGAAAAGCTGATCAGTGCAAAAGGTTTCATGTTCTAAGGTTAAAAGGGCCACTAGCCTGCTCATTCAGCTCCTTCTTTCACTTTGTGATCCCAAGAAACCTGGCTAAATCAATCTCAGCCTCCCTCAATGCTATACCAGACAGACAGGCTCGCTCGGTGCTTCTGTATGTGCACATTGCAATTTTACTTCCCACTGTGCCAGTGAAACAATGCGTAACCTTGTCAAACCTTATCAAGTAGTAAATGTGAAGATCAGGATCCCCAGCTGGGGGTCCCATACCCTTAAAGTTCTGACTTTGAAGGGACTCTACACCTCCATTAGGAGCAGCATATACTGCAGTTCCAATGCACAGAAACTTTTCTTGGCCTTTTGTTAGCCTTTGCCTCACTTGGTCCACTAAGAATCTCTGCGCATTTCCCTGGTCCTTCAGCCAGTACACGCCTCCTTTCTCATCTACTGCCTGCTGCATCTGCCAAGTTTCTGGAAAATTCAATTCAGAGTTGGCTATGAAGTGCTTCCTAAGCCTCTTAGTTCTTCTGTGTTTCATACCTGTCTCTGACCATGAGACATTTAACCTCTCAGCTTTGATCTTTGTCACTATTAAAATGAGTAAAATACACTTTAGTACCTGCCATGAAAGAAGTCAATATTTATCATTGATAACCAGAATGTACAATCTAAGATATCGCACTTGGACCTTCATCTCGCTTCCCTCAAAATCAATGCAAAGTTCTCATTGACTCAAGGAGAGCAGCATGTAGCCTTTGTTTCTTTATGAATCTAGAAATATAGTGATAATAGATATTAAAACACTGGTAGTCACTCTTTTTTAAATAGATTTTCAGTAACAGCAAGGACTTATCACTACTACTGTTTCAGAAAAGAAGCAGGTGGATTAATTCAATTTTGGTTTTATCAAAGGTAACCTTATTTTTTTTTCCAAAAGCACTGTAGGAGTTGTACGTTATTGCATGAGTAGAAGCAGTCACTGAGAGTGAGAACTGGCTTCAGTGCATCAAGGATAAGACTTGAATTAAATCTTGTGTTATCCTGTGAATTAAATGATTGGAAGGATTTCAATCTAGTGTAATAGCAGTCTGCCCAAGTCTGGAATCAGTGTTTATTTTTTTCCAAATCAGTGGATATTATTACTTATCATTGCTCACCACAAGCTACTTTTACTTTTTTGCACAGAAAGCAACATAAACAACAAAATCAGCTTTTTCACCCCAGGTTTTTCTAGTCTAGGAACATGATAGGAACAGAAGTCAATAATGTACAATAACAGTGGGGAAAAAACAGTACTTAATTGCACAGGTTCCTTTTTGACTTAATTTTAGAAGTTCCACACCTATTTTTGGAGGGAATTTATGCAGTTTGGCAAAGTAATTCACTTCAGAAGAGTTTATTAAAAAAAGAAAGGCATGCAGAGGTCAATAATGGAGGTGTTTCTAGGAACTACAAATTAGGATTGAGTTAGATGACTTACAGTACAGCCTGTACTGTAACATATTGCCTGCAACAGAAGCAGTTAGGTACTGTGTCTGTAAAATGTTTGTTGTTTGAAATCAAGCATGCTTATGTAAATACATTCTTACATAAACTTAAGAGCCACGTCATGTCACTGAGATTTCTTCTGAAGCTCCTGAGCCTGCCTTATCTGACTCTATCATATTCAGAAGCGAATTAAGCACAACAAATACACAAAAGGAATAAACGCCTACTGCTTCCTTTAGGTTGAGAGCATCACCCCTCAGCTAGCTTCAGAGATTGAAATCCTGAACATTTCTGGGAGGCTTCAAGCAGATGCAGAGGCCAGCTCCAGCCAAATTCTCTGTTACAGTACCAAAACAGAATAATGCTTTCCAGGCCTGATTCTCTCTGAGATGATAAAATTAACAATATACTTCTCAGGATCTTAAGCCATGTTATGCTATTTAAGCCACTTTAACAATAGAAAGGCAATACTGAATGAATGTCTTTTTCGCAAACAGATGCATTTTTGCCTTTATTTTACAGTAACAACAAAAGACAGACAGGTAAAATACAATTTCAAATCTCTGATTAAATCAAGCTTCTTTCAATATGAAAAGACCCGAGCATCTTCCTGACAATATCTTCAGCTTCAAAGTGATTGATGTTCCTGCTGAATGGCAAGAAAGGAAAGCAATCTGCAAGAGCAGTTATGTCATAAGGCAGGCAGGAAGGAAGAAAGGAATGAAGGGAGGAAGGAGATACACTATGGTTCTGCTGACACCTCTCCTTACTTCTGCCAGAGTTGAAAACTCTACAATTTCATGATCACTAAGCCCAAAACAACCACCAACTTTCACATCTTCATCTAGTCCTTCTCTGTTCACAAATAGTGGGTTTAGCAGGGAGCCTTCCCTAGCTGGCTGCCTTCCCACTAGGAAGTTACCTTCCACATAGTCTAAGAACCTCTGTGACTGTTTCCTCTCTGCTGTGTTTTATTTCCAGCAGAGACCTGGTAAGTTGAAGTCCCCCTCTAGAACAAAGTACAGCAATTCCGAGACATCAGCTGTTTACAGAGTAATTCATCTACTCCTTCATCATGTCTGGTTGGTCTATAACAGACCTCACTGTGACATCTGCCTTGCTGTCCCTCTCCCTGATTCTCACCCATAAACATTCTACCCAGTCATTGTTATACATAAGTCAGGCAAGATACTCCTAAACACACAGGGCCACTCCACCACATATCCTTCAGGTCTATCCCTTCTGAAGAGTTATGTGATTCACTCCACTATGTTTCCATGATAGCAATTACAGCATACCTTTCCTGTTGGACAACAGCTTTAACTTCTTCCTGCTTGCTGCCCATGTTATGTGCATTGATACAGGTGCACTTTAGCTGATACACCTTTTTGAGAGCTGGAAGTCCAAGCCCTACTCGATCATTCCCAGGCACTACCATGAGCTCCAGATCATCATTAGCCTTTCTATCTTCCCTATCACACACCCCTCTGTCCCCTCCCTTAACTCAGATAGCATTATCCCACAAACATTGATGGGACTCTCTCAGGCTTGTCTCCAGCCAGCCTGGTTCTTTTCCCTTCTTCTGC
>VZRI01005493.1:390526-451222 GCA_013397515.1 Upupa epops | reverse complement strand
ACTCTCTGGCTTCTATCCTGCAGCCAATTCACGATCCACCTCACTACCCAATCATCCAGTCTGCACTGCCTCAGTTTGGCTATGAGGATACTATGTAAGTGTGTGTCCCATGCCTTACTGAAGTCAAGATAGACCACATCCACTGCTTTGCCATCATCTATCCACCTGGTTATGCCCTCATAAAAGGCTATCAGGTTGGTCAAGCATGACGTCCCCTTGGTGAAGCCGTACTGGCTGTCCCTAATGAGTCTCTTGTCCTTGATGTGCCTAGAGACAGCATCCAGGACAAATTCTTCCATCACCTTTCCTGGGATGGAGGTGAGCCTGGCCAGTCTATAGTTACCTGGGTCCTCCTTCTTACCTCTCCTGATTCCTATGACTTAGAAAAGGTGATGGAAAGTGGCTTAGCAATGACTTACACCGTGTCCCTTAGCAAGAGCAGGTGCATCCCATGTATATATATATATATTAAGCACATGCCTTGCATCATGTAATTGAATATGGATTATTATATAAACTTTGTGACAGTGAAGAAACTTTTAAAAAGTTGTGTTTTACATGCAAAACTATGGTTTGCAGAAGGAAGGTAATTTCTGTAAGGTGAACACGACAAATAAGTAAAAGCTTGTACAGTCTCAAAGTAATGCATTTTGTTTCTGTTGTGTTTACTTAAGCTGTTCTGGAAATGATTTAATTTTTTGCTGGGTAGTGACACATTTGTCTCTAAGACTTTTTCACCTAGTCTGTTGTTCTGCAAGAGATGGTGAGACCCCTCTTAATCTATTTCAAGTGCTGTGCGCAACTCACTTTTAAATGCCACAAGCAATACAAATCCATCATCTCTCCTTTGGAAGCTGCCCGACTCGACAATACAGCTTACTACTAAGTAGTCTCTCTGATACCCAAGCTATATTTCTCCTGCTTGATTCATGTTCTACTTCCCATTACTGTGTGTTAACTCCCTCTGCCCCTGCTATCAAGTGAAGGAGGTCTGATTCCCACTTGTACTGCTAGCTGCTCTGAATGGAACAGCAAGAAATAAATAACCCCCCACCTCAGAAGGTCAACTCGGTGATGTCCCTGCTGTCACACCATCCCTTCAACACTCACTGCTGTCCATGGCCATAATCAAAACCTTAGTTGTGACCCCAGTAAGCTATTTTCCTTTTCTATGAGACACTGCTGGATCACTACTGAAACACCTCAGCACTTGTGGAGGAGTACAACGGTTTTAAAGAGGCAGTACATTAACTCTCAAGCTCTTGCATAAGAAAGGTTTTAACAACAGTTTCACGTGCAGCCAGAACTGTTCGGTTCCACATGCCTCTCAGCAGATGATCTATGAGCTCACAGTGCAGCCATCAAACAGCAGTGCTGCTGAGGAGCTGAAAGAATGCACGTGGAATAAGGTCACAAGGTTTTGACCTAGATTTCAGTCAGCAGGAGACTGCATCAGAAAATAAAAGTTGTATGTACTTCAGTGCCCTTGACAAAAAGGCTACAGGCGTGACTGAATGAGGAAAATAAGGTGCAACTTTGCCTTTATGCCACTCCATACATACCAGGAGGATGGAAAGTGACTGTGTTTGTTTTGTTTTCGGCACTCCCTGTAATCATGCATTCACAAAGAAAAGATCTCCTGTGTCAAACAAACTGCTCCTTTGAGCAGAGAAAACAGGTATCTTACTCACGGCCACTGAAACAGAAAATCTTTGCTAAACAAGCCATTAGATTTGCAAGGTAAACTTTGGAGAAGTTGACAGAGAAATCTGTGCAAATATATTTATGAGAAAACGCACACAAAATATACCTTCCTACCAGAACCTTTATCTCATAGAATCATAGAACCATCATGCCTGGAAAGGATTTCCAGGATCATCAAGTCCAGCCCTTATTCCAACATCTCCCTAACCCCGAGACCATGGCCTCAAGTGCTCTATCTGCTTGTTTTATAAACACCTCCAGGGATGGTGTCTCCACCTTCCTTGGCAGCCTGTTCTAGTGCCCAACCAGTCTCTCAGGGAAGAACTTCTTCCTAAGATCCAATCTAAACCTCCCCTGATGCAACTCTTGTCCTGTCATTAGTAATTTAGGAGAAGAGACCAGCATCAGCCTTGCTACAACCTCCTTTTAGGTCACTGTAGAGAGCTATAAGGTTCTCAGTTCCTGCAGCCACTCCTCACAGGGCCTGTTTTTCAGATCTCTCAGCAGCCTTGCTGCTCTTCTCTGGACCCATTTCAGCACCTCAGTGTGCTTCTTATACTGTGGCACCTAAAACTGGACACAGTACTCAAGGTGTGGTCTCATAAGTGCAGAGTACAGGGGCACCATCACCTCCCTACTTCTGTTGGTTACACCATTCCTGATACAGACCAGGATGCCATTTGCCTTCTTGGCCACCCGGGCACACTGCTGGCTCATGTTCAGCTAGCTGTCAACCAACACCTTCAGGTCCTTTGCCGCCAGGCACTCTTCCCAACACCTGCAGCGCTGCTGGGGATTGTTATGAACGAAGTGCATGACCTGGCACTTGGCTTTGTTAGACCTCTTCCCATTGGCCTCAGCCATTGCTCCAACCTGTCCAAATCCCTCTGCAGCACCTCCCCACTCTCAAGCAGATCAACACTCTCGCTTAATTTTGTGTCATCTGCAAATTTACTGATGGTGCATTTGATCCCCTCATCCAGATCACTCATAAAGAAGTTAAACAACACTGGTGCCAAAACAGCCCTGAGGAACACTGCTTGTGACCAATCGCCAACTGGATTTAACCCCATTCACCACAACTCTCTGGGCTCGGCCATCCAGCTGGTTTCTAACCCAGATAAGAGACCACCCATGTAAGCTGTGAGCTGACAACTTCAGCAGAATGCTGTGGGAAACGGTGTCAAATGCCTTTCTGAATTCCAGGTAGACAACATCCACTGCTTCTCCCTCATCCACTAGGTAGGTCACCTCATCATAGAAGGAGAGCAGATTGGTTAAAAAGGACTTGCCCTTCATGAACCCATGTTGGCTGATCTCCCTGTTGTCCTGCACTTGCTGCGTGATCACCCCCAAGATGAACTGTTCCATACTCTTCCCTGGTATTGAGGTCAGGCTGACAGGCCTGTAGTTCTCCAGATACTACCTCCTGCCCTTCTTGTAGATAGGTGTTACATTAACCAGGACTGCTGATAAACGATGGAGAGAGGCTTGACAAGTTTCACCGCCAGCTCCCTCAGCACTCTCAAGTGGATCTTGTGCAGCCCCATAGACTTATGGGTGTCCAGTTGGCTTAGTAGGTCATCCAAGACTACTTCCTGGTTTACGAGGGGACTATACTGATCTCCATCCCTATCTTCTAGCTCAGGGGACTGAATACCATGAGGATAACTGGTCTGACTACTATCTCCCTCTGGTTCCAGAAGCCAAGAGGTATGACTTGTCTAGTCACTGTAGCCATTAGAACAGATTGACAAGAAATTTTCTTAGAGTGTTTTTATTATCTTTGACAACTGGAAATTGTTGTCAAAGTACAAAAAATTGTACTCTAGCAATTCCTTAACATGAAGATCATAACTATACCTCCTTGAGACAAAGTGAATGAGCAAATAACATCAGTTCTTCTACCTAGAAAATAGCAATTTCCCATAAATCTTACATGTCCTCATGATAAAAAAACTCCTGTTTGTTATATAGAGGAGCATGGCTTACTAGGGGAAACAATGACAAGAACACATATGAAAATGTATTGTAAACTCTTATCTGCAATTCTTCAGTGAAATGACAAATCAGGTTATATAACCGCAGGTGACAATTCAGATCTATTACAACTATCACCTGTGTTTATCCATAGCACTTCTAATCTTAAATCATCACTACTATTGCTTCACTCTTTCAAGTTCCAGTAAAATTTGTGTATTAGATAGGCCTCATAAAACAAAGTTACAATGCACCATCTGAAAGTGGTACAACAGTGAAATGATCTAATCTTATATTAAAGGGGTTTTGACAGTGGCTACAATAGCTCATTGTAACACTCATATTTGCACTACAGCAACTTTAAAGAAAAAGACATCATTTCCTTTCACTTCTTACATTATTGAACTGATTAGAAGCACTGAATTGAAAGCTTCTCTAAGTCAAATTCACAAGTGATAGTTTTTCCTGTGAAACTGTTACAGAAATTTTCATTAGTACAGTTGTAAATAAAGCAACAGAGTTTGTTCTCCAAAATATTTCCTGAATACTAATGGATGGCTAGTAGTGTTGATGAACAGAAGTCAATCTTTTAATTATCTAGTTTAGGGATAGACACCCAGAATGAAATATAGCTCTCATTGACACCCTGAGAGAGGCAGATCATGTGTTCACACAGACAAGGATTTGCTTAAAAGTACTTGCAGAAAAAGTGTCCTTGTGTATGGACAGATGAAAGAAAAGATCATCTGCAATGCATTCTGGCACACAAAGGAGATCTCGCAATGGCTGTCCACACCGAGAGCATGTTCCCACAGCAACGTGTTTGTTGATAATGTTTCTTAGGAATAAAGAAGCCAACTAGGATCTGATAAACAAAAACCAAAAAGACAATGTCTACTTTCTCCTAGATTAACCATAATGGTTTCCAGTGTAGAGGCCCTGTACTTTCCTCTTTCCAGTTCCTTGGTAGTTGGGCCAGACTTCCTTTTCACAGATATTTCACCTCCTAAATTAACCCATCTCATAAAATTAGATCTTTGCTACTGGATTCTAGCAATTTTGTGATATATACCTCTAGCTTCAGCAGAGTTCACACCTTTGTTCTATGCATGCTATTGAGACACTAATGAAAAACAAACCAAATAGGAGAGAGGAGGTAAATTATTTGATAAGTAACTGAAGAGGTATGTGTACCTCTTCTACTATAGTTACAAGTCTTGGCCAAATTACTTAATCCAACATATCTGACAGCTCAGATGAAAGGACAACAGCAGAATTCAGTGAATATTGTGCCAACAGCAAAATTCTAAATGCCACGCTGAGACAGTACACTAATAAGGGCAATGATAGCTTTTAAACACCTTTCAGCTGCCACCATGATGGCACATCTGTTCCTCACTATCACACAAATTCTGGAGAGTTCTTTTTTGAGACACAGAATTAGGTTATACAGTCTCTGCCTCACACAGTAATAAGTGAAGTGCAGTGCTGCACAGGAAACTACTTCGTCCAAACACTAATTTTTAAAGCACTGAAAAAATAAAAAAAGAAAATTTTAGTTTTCTGACCGAATCTTACATTGTCTTGAGGCAGGAAAGAAGAAAATATAAAATTCCATGTCAAAACAGGTGCTTGACCATGTATACATCTTTAAGTATGTTATTTCTTCATGCATTTAATTCTTCTTTAGCTGCAAGTATGCACTTGTAGACACTCTTAGATGTTTAGAGAACATTTTATAAAGAGATGACTGTAGATATGAAGTCTGTATACACCAGTTCTAAACTGGCACTCCAAATTTAAAATAAATCTGTTAAGCTAGTTTTGAAAACTGTTTTTCTTCTTACTATCATTTTTTATGGTATATGGAAGATTTAATGATATATTTCTTCTGATATGGCATACAAATACATTTAATGCAAACTGTTTTGCAACAGTTCACATTATCTACATTACCAAACTGAAAAGCATTTCCTGAAATTTATACTATTAAATGAAGAAGACACAAGGTCTATGAACTTCTTTGGATACAATCCAGCTCACTCAGAAACAGTCCTAAAGCTCTTTGTGGTTCTCCTAACAAAGTTTCTGACTCTGGTCCGTAAGACTCCTGTTTCAGAAGTCTCCAAATAAGATTCATGATGCATGCACAGAAAGATACATGGGCTGCATTTTATAGCACCTACAGAAAAAGATTTTCATCTGGGGTGGAGCCTCTTGGCACTCGTGATGTAAAAATCTACATTCACCGTGTAGCTATTGGTAAGATTCATCTTGTGTAATATGATTATGACAAGATGCCCATGCTATAAGTTGGGCTAGTGACTAAACTGCCTTGTATAGCAAAAATACTAGGAAACCCTGCAAAATGAGTAATTTCATTTACTTTGCCTGCCTGGCTTAGAAAAGATGTACCTCTCTACACTGACTACACAGTGAATCAGAGACCACTGTGTTTTTAAAGTAGGCAGTTCCTACTCCTATAGTTTAATTCCAGGCCAACATGTTTACACAGTATCTCTTGAAGCACCTAGGAAAAATTAACCTATAGCTTCTACCCATCTTACATCTTCACAGTCCCACTGCCTCAATCACTGCAATCTTGACACACTAGCAGCCATACAAACTAATTAGGAAAAAGATAATTGACCTGGTCTCAACCTTTGACCATGTCCCTTGCTTTATTCTCCTTTAAAATGTTCTCTCATTTGTATTATTTACACTACCATAGAAAATAATGGAGGTTTTTTAATGTTCAAGAATTTTCACATTTATTCTGTACTGGAAGTTTGACCTTCTTTTTTGTATTCACTTTCATACTCTAGACAAGCTTGGTGAAATGTTTCCTCAATGCCCATTTAGAAGGCTAGCTCATTCTTCAATTTTTTTTGTATAATTGTTTTTAACCATAAAATAGCTCCTCATTTTCCTGTTTTCCACTGTCTCTTTGTTTTTTATACAGATTTTAATTCAGTGTTATATGTAAATCTTTGGGCCAAGCCACGTCTTTTTCACTTCTTTATGGAACCCAGTCAATAGATTCTTGTTTCTTGGCATTATATAGTGAAAAAACAGATAACACCAACTTGAAAATTAGCACTTTCATGAGTCTCATGCCTCCCTTTGCACATGGAAAGCATATAGTTCTTTTTCTAAATATGCTTAGCCTTTCCTTTTCACCACAATTTAACACTGGAGAGCTCTATGAATTGTTTCTGATAGGTACATAAATTTACTACATTACAGATTGAAAAAAGGTGTCCAGCTTTGTCAAAGATAATTGAATAAAAGCATCCTAATTTTGGTTCTTGCTCTGGTGTCTCAGCAGAATGTTCTTCTTGTTCCCTGTTAGAACAATAAATATAGAACAAGGAGTTTAATGGTATTCTTTTTTAGCCCAAACTGATGGGGTGAAGTAATTGTCTTTGGTGCTCACAATATCTGTAGCTAGATGAATTTACAAGGAAAGCACTTTAGCCTTAGAGCAGAATTATGAATATGTATCAAGCTCCTGCATTACATTTATTGTCTCCAGTACACAAAAATCAACTTGGGCATAACATGAAGAAAGAGTAACGAACAAACTATCTCCTGAAGTAGAAAAATATTATTTAAAGTGACAATCTCGCCCCTATTCTCCTCTAAATAAAGGACAAGGGTTTGAAACAATCAACTATTATTTTTCACCTCTCCTTGTATTCTGTTCACAAGAAGACTGCTATTAGGCATAGCACTGCTGACACTAACGTTTTTATATTATACTTCTGATGACAGCTATTAATGCACCATCAATAGGAGACTTACAATACTAAACATGCATTAAGGAGCTACTACTTTCTAGCTGTCTGGAATTTCTCTAAAACAATCAAGGGAACTGGCAGAAGTCCTAGTTTGCCATCATGTACAAACCAAAACAATAAGCATTCATCTAAAGCAGCAAGGAATAAAGCTGTCTTGTTGCTAATCAGGGGGAAAAGTACTCTTTAAAAGCAGATTAATCTTCAGATTAATAAATGGTTTAAGATCACACATTCAGAGAGAATATGACTGAAACCTAAATAAGTGGATGAATGCAGAGTAACTGAAAATAAACCTTTAAATGAAAAAATGTAACTGAAATATAACTGCAAAATGACAAGTTAAACACGATGGACTCTCACTGTGGATATCACTTACTGGATGACAGTACTGGACAAGTCTTCTGTACATTAGGTACATGCCATGACAGAAATTTCATTCCTCCAGATTTTTCTTACCATGGAACCATTTCAATACATAATGTCTCTACTTAACTTCCAGATGATATCACTTTATGGCACCACTCTAGTGCGGTAATAGATTCAGAAGACCAATGTAAAATGCTTATAACCAAAGGGAAGGCAACTAGAACTGGAAGAAGCACAGACAGATAAGTGGCATGTATAGTTTGGAAAAACACATGATGGCAACTAGTAGAAAACCAAGAAATGCACAGAGACCCACTGAACATACATCCTAAGACATATCAATGACATGCTTTTATGCAGTGTACTCAGAAAGAGTAGTGGATTCAAACTGCCAAAAACTACCAAGCATAATGAGGCAACTCCTGTCAAAGTCTATTCTTAAAAATATGAGCTTGTCATGTTCTAAAAACTGTTATTTTCTCTGTGGCTTTCTTCTTTATTTTGCTTAAAATTTTTTCAAGTTGGGTAAAGGTCTGTTTCCACATATAAGACTCTTGAGTGTGTTCATATCTGGAAACAGAGTCTAAATAGGAAAATTACAGGACTGCTATTTTCATGTACATCTAAATACCTCTCATAAAATCCTGTCTGAGTTTTATTTTCAGTTGAAAAGGAAAGAGCTTAGATTGTTGCTGGGAAATTAATCCTTGCTTTCACTCCTTGATTTAGCCCCTCAAACAGAAGCTGAACTTCTGAAAGGCTAATTTTTACGGTAATTGCTATGAAGAGGTTACCCTGTAAAAAAGCCTTGTTTCCTAGTTAGACAATGGCTTTATCAGACAGCTTACTGTCCAGCCTTTTGAGTGTTTGTGTCAATGTCAAGTTGAAATAACATCATACTCATGCCAACTTGACGAGAAAGAGTGTTCAGGCACTTACAGGAGCTAACTGTCTTACTTTTCTGTCTTTTACATGCTGTTTCTAAGCCAGCTTCACATTTGATACAAGCCAAAATCATTGAGAAACAAAATGTGTGATGGCTTTGCTGTTGTATAAGAAAAAGCACTGAGAGCAACTGTTTTCAATTTCTGTTGGATAGCAGAAAAATATGCAGAGAAGTGTCTTCTAGATCTTTCATAACAACTGTTAATCACATACCAGTGTGTATTCATTTCCCTTCACCAACCAGTGAGTACAACAGATCTTGTCAGACTTTCTTTCAGACAGTCAACTTTGTCACCATGATGCTCCCTCCCTTTCGAAGCTGAACTGGAGGCAGAACCTTTGCATTTACCAAGGCTTTCTTTCCATCTTAGGAAGCGGAGAACTCATGGTGATGGTCCAGAGCAGTAGATGTGACCTCTTTCCATTGAGAAGGAATTAACATGAAGCCAGTGGGTCTGTTTTGGAAATACAGCTACTGTGACAGGGTACTGTTTTTGGAGATTCAGGTTGTTGAGAGAGAGCTGGAAGATGAGTATGCTTTGGACAGTTCCAGAATGGGAAAAATCCTAATTCTCTAGGCATGAGATCACTGCAAGGCCATCACTCCTAGATGCCAATATTTGCAGACACTGCAGCAATTTTGACTTCGCAGGAGCCAACCTGTGCCATCTTATGAAATCAGTCTACAGAATGATAAATTACCTTCCTCTGTACTGAGCTGGATCCAGGATGGAGCAGACAGAACAGGAAATTATCACTTATAAAAAAATACAAATCCATCCAAGGTACATTTTTATCATGATGTCAACTAAGCGATACTACATTATCTGCAGAATGTCAGAAAGACAGCAGGTGTCAGCTTTTCTTCCAAAGGTTCTGGCCGTTAAATTCTTATGCTAACAAGTTAGGTAGATGGTGGGATGGATGGAGGTATGACAGTTGGAATGATGCTATAATCTGTTCCTTCTGTATTTTGTACATGATAAACAGAGAACTGGTTTTAAATCAATTGACACAAGAAGGTTTTAGAGTTATAGTAAGGCTCCTTTGAAAAAAGTTTTATATTCATCCTGTCATCATCAAGCAAAATCTGGTTTAACAAATTTTAAAGAAGGAACTGAAGTGTTTGAAAAATCCCTTTTTCATAAGTAATCAAGAATCTGTTACAACAGTGATCAGCTAGGTCTACAGAGAGAGAAAGCATTCTGTTTCTAGGCATTTCTGGTATTTATTGCACACAAAAGAAAGGGATTTTTTTTCGGTTGTGTTCATTTTAAAGTTTGCAAGCATCTGTTTACAAGGACTATGATGCCCAGGAGCAAAGTAGTCAGAATGGAGAGGGTAACACCTCATGTTGTAGACAGGATGATTAGCTCTGTCATCCTTCTCACTGAGGAGTGCCTGGAGAGATCTAGAAAAAAAGGTCTGTGTAAGTCACTTGCCCTGGACAAAGCACAGGGCATTGAACCCATATATTTCTAACATGTTTGCCATTAAAATCTAAGGAATTTCATCAGCATTTTAAAAAGCAACCATGCAATACTTAGATGGATGTGGATTGAGCTGTAAAACAGTTTTTCACTTTACACATTTTAAGATTTGAAATGGCTTTCTTAAATGAAGGAAGGTTTACTCTTTCAATGGGAACTAAAAGTTCAAGATAAACTACTCTACTATGGTGGAACAGTTTAAATAAAGAATTAGTTTTGTCATGTTCACTTCCTCTAGAAGAAGTCTTTTCTGGTAAAAAAAAATCACGAACAAAACAAGAGAATCTTGTAGAATTAAAACAGGGCAAAACAATCAACTTGCATGCAATTTGCATGTTAAACACTTGCTCTACTAAACTAAATAAATAAAACAATAAGTTTTAAGAAAACCAATTACATAGGTAATTTTCACCCTCAGAGAATTAATTTGCCCCAAACTGTATTGCATGTCTGTCATCAGCCAATATTTCAGAGTGAAGTAAGAGCAGTTTCCAAATGTTTAAAATACACATGCAACTCTATTCTTCTGAAAATATGGCAGCTATTTATACATTTACAGGTTATACGTAATGATTTTTTCACTTCACATAGGTAATTTTCATTCTTAGCTGAATTTTATCAGTAATATCTGTTCACAAATATGCTCTAAACACACACACTAACACAAAGAGCATGTCTTCTTGCATTAGTGTGGATTCTGAGCATCAGAAGAAGTAACAGATGCGATGGTGTCAAATGGCACAACTGGAAGCAAACAACAGTGCATTGCACCAGGGCTGATACCTACCCAGTTCAGACTTAGAGATCAAGTCCTTCAAGTAAGTCTCTGCATATGCATGGTAGCATAGAGTTGGTGGTCTGCTGGCGAAAGAACTCATTCAGTTTAAGGAGAAGAGCAGATATTTTATGGGAATTTAACTCTTGAAGGAGCTGATTCACTTAGATAACTGTGTACATGGTATGCTGTACTGGAAGTAATGAGGAAAGAAGAGAGATGCTGTAGTCATGACACTCCATGGTCTAAACATGACCTATATATCTTTCAGTTTAAAGTTCAGATTTCAGATGAACTGTGAATGTCAGATTACTATGTGAATTTATGATTATAACTCCTTTTGCTCTAGGGATCCTACTTTGCCCAAAGACCTCATAAAAATATTTACCCTGTCTCAACCTTTCATTTTGTTCAGCAAAGATCCATTGAAAAGGTATCTGTATCACAGCTGCAGTCCAACGTCAGACAAAAAAAAAGTACAAAAAGTTCTGCTGAGCTGCAATTCACTGCACTGAGCTGAACAAAAGCTTCTTTCCTCAAGAACTGCAAAGGCTCTACTTCTGACAAAAGCTTGCTTTCTTTCCTAGCTCTTTAGGATTCAGCATCATGACTTCAGGGATAGCTGTAGACATACAGAGGTTATGTGGAGATTTCTGAGATCTGAGGCTCAGTTCCTGTTATATTTCACAAATCACCCTGTATATGATACTTTCATTTTCCGGCAGTTAACTCAGCCTGCTGAGGTATACCTTTCTGGATACAGTCATCATTAGAACTGGCATGTTGCTTTGGAGTTGTGTTCAGCAAGTGCATTAACATTTTCCTTAGACATACATAATTTCAGATATTATACAGATGCAATTTTAAACATGGCTGTATCTATTACTGTCATTTTATCTGGCCTCTGCAAACACTGTAAGTCCATTCCTGACAAATGCCGGTGCTGAATTTCCAGCCAAAATCTAAGCAAGGTTCAAATATGTTGTAAGTTCTTTCTTTGATCTCTTCATAGGAAACATCATGGGGGGGATGTCTACAATTTTCAGTAAGTGATACTGTTAAGAAGGATTTTGTTTTTTCTTCTGTTTAAATGCTGAAGATGTTCTTTAATGTTAATTCCTGGAAAAGAATAAACCAACACACATAGTTGTTCTTTTTTCAGCACCTTATGTAATGGAAAGTAAAATGAGTTTGCAAACTTGTTAATTTCAGATTTGTGCCATGAGGCAAAAAACTATCCTAGATTTTAATCACAAACTTCTACTCATGTTTGCCTGACTTTATGAGTTACATGGAGTATAGGGCTTATTTGAAAGAAAAAGGTCATAAGAAACAATGTTGTCCTAATGGGAAAGCTGGCCCAAGTGTTCACAGAATTACTTGGAGGAAACAATACTGAGTTTCATACTAGAAAAGAAATGTATCAGAAGTTCTGGTGTAAAGATTAATGCAGTGCAAATAAAAGATTACTGTTTAAGTTAAGCAAATCTATCTTAGCCACATCTCATTAAAAGTGTCACATTTACTCAAAAATCCAATTTTCGTTCCCATTGTAACAATTGCAAAGTTAAAAAACTTCAGTTCAAAACTTACAGTACAAAAGACATTGGAGTTATTCTTCAAAGCCATTAGCATGGATTCAGACTCAAAGCACCTCACATTTACCACATATTGTATTCTTCCCCACTGACTTTATAATATTAGGTCAATTTATTTTCTTAAGTGCACATGATCTGTTCAAGTGTTCTGCAAGCACTTCCATCACATTTAAAAAATGCCAAGGAAAGCATTTATGCATGTAAATGAAGTCTCTGATATTTGACTTCTGGTTTGCTTGGGTTTTTTTTAGTCTGAACAACTACCAGGAGAAAGCTTTATCCATTCCTTATCTTGTGAGAAGACCAGTGAAGTGCAATTACAGCTGGTGGATCACTAGTAACAACCCTGGCACTGAACCTCTAGGGAATGGATGCACATGCGGATGTAGCTCAAATGGTGAGATCAAAGGTAAGGCAGCCTTGCCTAACAGCATTACTCTGTATGTAACTCATACTGCTCCTGCGTGGCAAAAGGTGCATCCAAGCTCTGTAGTTCTAACTGAGATAGTACTGCAAAGGAAGCATTGCTTTCCAGTAAAGAAAGGGCAGCTACTGCTAGCACCCAGTGAGAGCCTAGCTTTCAATATAGAGTAAGATATTTTCAGAGACATTGAAAGTATTTAAATTCTTGCTTACTGTCCATTGTGGTAGGAACACCGATACAATGCTGGATACATGGAACGATTTGCCATATTTACATAAAAGCTTGGATATTATATTTATTATTTGAGTTTTCAGCTTGAAAAACACAGACCTTACATAAGTATAGTTATACTTTTTGAAGATGGAACTGTTGTTTAAAATATTCTGGGCAAGTTATCACTATGAGGCAAAAGAGATTAAACAAACAAACCAACCCTTTCAATACCACTAAACGTGAAAGGAAACAAAATGTTAGAATTAAGCCGTCACTGGATGACTGCTTTTAAAGTTCACTGTGTTCATTAAACTCTCCATGAAGGGATCCAAAGACTTACCTACACTGGCAATAAAGAACTTAGTTTTTAACTCATATGTTTGTTTTCTACCAAAAAAAGCATAATCTAAACATGTGATATCTAATGTGTGTGCACTAAAGGCTGACAAAAGCACATGCAATGGACTTCTCCATCTCCAGATCAGTGAATTAGCTAACATGTTCTGTGTGTGGGGAATTTATAAAGAATTTATAGAAGGGCAATGTCTAATTAGTACCTGAAGTTGTACTGTGCTGCTGACTCTAATTAATAACACTTCCTAAATGTCTTCAAAGGCATTTGAGTAAAATGAAAGCCCTCAGAAATGCACTGAAGCATTTAATGCCTAGATACTGTAAGTGCTAAGTCTGCTATAAAAGCCTAAAATAGGTTAGACAGATTAGACTGACAGACAAAACAGATGGAAAGAAACCATAGGCAAATAAAATACATTGTCAGGTATGAAACAGATAAATGTGTTTGAAAAGAAATAAATAGAGAGAGACAAGAAAGTGGTTCCATTTCAGGAAAATCCTGGGCTTGCTTACAGAAACATTGTAGTAGCACAGTTTTGCATACAGAGTTGTGCATGCTGTAAAGGAATATTTATCCACATAGCATAAATGCTCCCAACTACGAACATCCTTTCTGAAAAAAAACCCTTCAAGTTTTTGAAAGGAAAAAAATCCTTTTAATCAATTAGCATTTCCTGGAGTAATATGTTATGGAATACATGTGTTTCATGCAATCAACATATCAAATACAAATCTGAGGCAGCAAGGAGTATTAGAATGCTACAGCATTACTGTGTTTAATTAGTGGAGCAATATAAGGAACTGTAGGTCAACCTGTACCTTTAAAATATCTAAATGTCTTGTGACAAACTATTCTCTGTTTCTTTACAACTATGTATGAAGCTCAGATATAATATCTAAATTGAAGACAATTAGGGTTAGGTGAGATGAAGTCCACACTAAACACGTTCTTGTATTTCAGGTGGTACAATCTCATAGTAGAATTCCACATGCTTAAATAAATTAGCATATTAGAGAAAAAAAATACACATAATGCTGGGTAATCCAAAGAAGCCAAGGGGCAAGCTGCAGCTGAAGCATCCATGGGACCACATGCAGGTTTTTTTCCTCTTCCTTGCACACCCATGACAGTAATTACCAGGGTGTCACAGAGGAGCAGAGAGATTGCCGTTTATTTACGCTGCTGGGTGTCCAGAGAGAGTATCAGATCCCACTGAAGTTGCTGAGTGACTAAGAAGTGAATTATATCTTTCTGAAGACTGACACCCTGCTTCCTGGGGTGTGTATTCAGTGGTGTGCCATGCCCAGGAAACCAAAACTGCAATCCCAACGCTTCACACTAGCAACTGGTGCAAAACCTGCAGCAACCATCCAGGACAAGGAAGGGGAGTTCCAGAAGGACTTGGGGCTTTTTTTTTTTTTTTGCATGTGCAACACAGCCTGAGCACCAAATGAAAAACAATCAGAAGTGAGAGTACCAAAGTAGAAAGTGCCTGCAATTGAGACCCACTGCTCCCACTGCTCACACTGCTCATAGAACAGTTTAGGTTGGAAGCAACCTTAAAGGTCATTTAGTTTCAATTCTCATGCCCTAGGCACCTCTCACTAGTCCAGGCTGCCCAGGGCCCAGCCCAACCAGGCCTTGAACACTACCAAAAAGGGGGCATCTACAGCTTCTCTGAGCAACCTGTTCCAGTACCTCACCACCCTTGTGGAATTTTCAGTTCCTCACCCACGTGAGGAACCTTCTTTCTAAGATCCAATCTACCCTCTTTTAGCTTAAACCATTCCCTTGTCCCATCACTAGTGTCCCCCAGCTTTCCCATAGGTCTCCTTCAGGAAATGGAAAGCTGCTATAAGGTTTCCCCAGAGCCTTCTCTTCTTCAGACTGAAAAGGCCCAACTCCCTCAGCCTGTCCTCATAGGAGAGGTGCTCCAGCCCCCATCATCCCTGTGGCCCTGCTGTGGGCTTGCTCCAACAACTCCATGTTCCTCTTGTATTGGTGGATGCAAAACTGTGTGCAGCTATGCAGCATTCCAGCTGAGGTCTCACAAGAACAGAGTAGATGGGGAGAAGCACTTCCTATGACCTGCTGATAATGCTCTTTTCAATACAGCCCAGGATACCGCGGGATACAGAAGGGCTGCACTTGCACACTGTTGGCTCATGCTGAGCTTCTCATCTACCAACACCCCCAAAGTTCTCTTCAGGACTGTTCCAAATCCACTCACCATCCAGCAATTATCTGTTCTTGGGATTACCCCAACCAAGATGTAGAACCCTGCTCAGAAACCTCATCAGCTGCCCACCAGGCCTCTGATGTGGCCTGTTTTAATAGTTAACAGATTCCCGGGGACTGGCTAGCTGATTAGCTCAGCTTTAGCTAAAGAAAATTCAGCAGAGCTGGAGGGAGGGGGAGAGTCCCATGCTCTGCGAGGCAGAAAAACAGCAAGGTGGAGGGTAAGAAAGTTGTCTATTAGATGACAAGCAATACTCCCCTTTAACCACGTCTAATAGCAGTTCCTCCTGCACAAACTTCAGGCAGGCTGCGTCTGCGTAAACATCTTCCCCTCCCCTCTGCTGCACTGGGCCTCTTGCTAATCCCCTGCCAGCAGCTGTGGCTCAGGAGGCAAACAGTGGTCATGCTGTTCTGTGCACAATGACAGACAAATAAAGGAACAAGCAAGCTTGGGAGATTTAAAATTTAGAGCTGAGGGACTTTTCTGAGTTTCAGTGTGCTTCTGTGATCCTCCCACTAAATGTGAGAGCTGTTTTCTTCAATAAATGAAGCCTGTAATAAACATTTCTCCTCGTGTCTCTAGAGCCCTTAGGGAGCTCTGCAATGGTAGAGCTTAGAAATTTGCAGAAAGGTGTCCTCTGATAGATTTGACTCACACAGCTTCAGTTGTTATAAACTGCCAATAAATGGGAAACGGGATGTTTCATGACAGCCAGGAACTCTAGCCATTATAAAGAGTTGCATCAAATGCATATCTGAGCTTTATTTCGTATAACTTTGATTCCATCAAACAATTTTTGAAGCATAAGCCTTTTATATACGCCTTGAACACTCAATTCAAAGTTCCTTTCTTTAAGGGAATGAAAAAAGCCAGTGCGTTAATTAGGTTTCAAAAACTATTTTCTCACAGAATAATGAAATCAACATATATTAAGTTGAAAATATGACAGAGATGTTCCTTAATTTGAAAAATTCAAGACCATGTGGTAACTGGACCTCACATCTGCACAATCTGAATAAGTACAATGGAAGACAGGTTCAAAGTGTCTGCTCTCAGCAGGTTATTATCATGATGCATATTGTACATGCAGAACCTTACAAACTCTCCTCAATGTACTTACAAGCAGTGAGAAGTCAGTGCTTTATAATCTGCAATCAGCCCAATGCTAAAAGCCTGCTGAAATTACAGAACATCTTCTTCCTTTCAATAGGTTTAAAGTCACATCTTACACATTCAGTATTTAAAAGCAGTCAGGAAAGTCACTGTTGGACCAGTTCTTGCCCTTCCGCTCCTAAATATCTGCCCAGCAACTATAAAAATTGTGCAAGTCTCCTTTAACAATAAATAGTAGGTTTTTACTACTATTGGAATTACACTTCATTTAAAAGTAATCTGAATTTCTGTTTTATCTTATGCCTCATCAGAAGAATGATTTATATGAATGTGAACTGCAGAATTTTTATGAGTTAGTTAAATGTGAAAGTGGGAAACATGGATTTTCAGATATTGTATTCACAGAGCTAGCAATTAGAAAGGCCGTCTTTGACTTCCTACCTGCTCTGACAGGAAAGTCATTCAGAGGAAGTACAAGACTTCACAGGTTTTTGAGAGTAATTTATCTGATCATATTACTGGCAATCTTAGATCTCTAAAATACTTGTCTGCAACTTGGAGTGATGGAAATAAAAACCAGTATCAAGAAGGATGTATAATTTCTCAAACACAGTAACTGTAATGCTTATTTACAGATAGTTATTAGCTCTTTGTAAACCTATCAGTTCAATGCTGCACAAACTAAGTAATTTCAGAGTAGTTAGTTGTAACTACCTGATTTCACCATGTAATTTGGATTGGACATGGATCCAAGAACCTCAAGGATGATTCTGAATGCCATGTGGATGATCTAGGTAGCCATGTCACACTAGTATGCCAGCTCCCACAGCAATCATTCAATTATCAGTGGGAAGGCAGAGTTGCTAATTTTGAAAAGAAAAACTGAAAAACACAATACAAATTGGTTTAAAAGTCTTCAATGTTTAAAAGACAGAGATAATGCTTGTCTTATGTAACAAATACTGCAATGTCATTGAGATGAGCCATAACCTTGTTGGAGGAAGTCACACAAAAGTATCCAACAATTTTCAGGACCAAAAAAGTAGAGAAATTGCTTACCTGAACAAGGAAAATGTGAGCCACAACAAATAGGTAATCATACCTACATTAAAAGATACATGCACACCCACCCACACACATATTAAAAGGATGTTCTATACAAGGTTTTAATAATTAAGGATACAAAAATAAGATACTGACATTTCCTACAGACTTTTTCACTGCCAGCAGTGCCATAATAGTAAAACCTTGTAAATAAATACACTATTATTATAGTAAAAAAGAATATAATCACTTCCCACTTTTGAGTGTTTATTTTCGAAGTGAAAATAATCGCTAAGTTTAGGGGACACTCAAGGAAACACGTTTCTGAATGATATTAAAGGAAGATAAACTATACCAAACATTAATCAAAAGAAATCCTATACTATATAGTCTGCACACAGCAATGCTAGTGACTTAAAGTGACTTGAAAGCACCTCTAGTAGAATTGTTTTCTCAAAATACTGTAAGAACTCATCGTGTATCTTGTGTTTATCCACTGTGAAAGGACAAGAAAAGCCAAATTTACCTTTTACAGTACTGTGCAGAGTGTGAGAATCACCTCCCTTGACCTGCTAGTGATGCTTCTTTTCAAACAGACAGGATACGGTTGGCCTTCTGGGCTCATATTGACATTATTGGGACATTGTTTAATGATATTGACCTTCTCTTCCATCAACAAACCCAAGTCCTTCTCCTCAAGACATTTCTCAATCAATTCACAACCTAGCATGTATTTGTGCTTGGATCCCAACCTAGATGTAGGACCTTGCACTTGGACTTGTTGAATTATGTATTGCATTGTTATTGATTATATTATGGTCTTATACTTCCCTTAGCACTCTCAGCGTGGTTAATAGTGCTATGACAGTCCACTTATTATTGCCATCAGAAAACATCTAACGAAAAATTGATGGACGATATTAGAGTGGGTGAGGCTAGACTTTATTTCTGTTGGCATGACCATCATTTTTTGTTGTTTCCCTTATGACTTCCACTCAAAAATACTGGTAAGTTTCTGTGTTTCTGAAGTGATCTCCACTTCAATTAGAGCACTTTTGACATTTGTATGATACAATACAGACTGAGTAGAGCTTTTACTTTAAAATTCTCTGCCAGCATCTTCCTACAGTTTTGTTTATTGCCTGACATTAAAAATTCTTAGTTTTGTGAGTTACTTCTCAATTGGGGACTTGATCTTGAAACACAGATAAACACAACTTTAACTTCCTAATAATGATTGCCTCTAGAACTGGCACAAGTGCTGTAAAATGTTCAACAAATGTAGAGAGCAAGGCACATGGGATCAGGCTGTGAAAGTACACTCGATGTTATTTTTTATACAAAAAGTATCTGTAATCAAAACACTAAATAATAATAATTATAGGTAATGGTTTACTGAGAATTAGGTAAATGAAAATTAGCATTATTAGGACATTTTAACATATATATTCAGAAAATTTTAATTTATGGATAATTTCTGTTTTATTCTTTTAAGAAAGTTTCTTCACTCCTTGCTTTTCATTCTACAATCTTTATCCTCTATCTTTTCATATAATGCTCAAAAATATCACCTCGGGATAACCTTTTGCTTAACCTTTCAGCAGATAAATATCTTCTAAAGAAATCAAACTTATATTTTCCAGTTCACCACATCCAAATCACCAAGAGTAGGAAATATACAAAGAAATACTGTTCTTGTTCTTGAGCTCAAAACACCAAATTACCGTTAGGCACATTTTTAATAGTCTAAAACTTTTTTCTTTTTATCTCAAAAATGTCAGTTAAACATGACAAGTTATAACAATAACAAATGACATATGCTACCTCTTTCGATGAAAATAATTAATTTTGAAATGCTGACCCATTTTTATATTTTTATTAATCACATGCTTTACAGATTAATTTTCCAAAAGCAACACATCTCATACTTCCTGCCACCAAAGGTGAAAAAGTACATCATGGTATCAGTATTGTCACTGAGAAGATCTGACCATAAGACAAGGCCAAAAAAATTTCATCCTGCTTTATTCCTCATTTTCATGGCTGGAAAATATGGAAGTATACGATTTGCAGTACTTACACCAGTGAAAACGGTAAAAGTCAGGGGAGGCTTGGGCCAACTGACCACTGCTAGCTAGTGACTCACTGTACTAAATTTAGTATTCTAAAAGCCTAGCTGGAAAAAAATAAAAGAGGGATGGGAACAGGGAAGGCTGAAAGTAGCCAAATTGTGTTCTAGAAACAGCCATAATTCACACAGAATAAGGAAGTCATCTATGTATTTAAAAACTGGCTCAGATAAAGACATAAGCAGAATCCTATACAAATGTGTCTCTTACCTTTCTATTCCATCCCAACTGACTTCAAAAATATTTTTCATAAACAATACCTATAAACTGAATTCCACATCTGCAACATTAGTCTTAGGACTGATTCATGTCACTGGAAATGCTTACAGATACTAATCTCTGAGATTTCTAGCTGTGTACAAAAGAAACAAATTAATTCCAAAGCCATCTGAAATTTCTGATTGTTCCCTTGACTTTGCTTTGTATCCGGCCCAATATGTGGAACGTAGTGTTTCTGTTCAATACAGGACAGCAAATCTGTAAAGCAGAACACTTTCCGATAAATGTCATAGGATTGTAGCGACATCTCAAATAATTAAAAAGAGAAAGAAGACTTCTGTATCAAACATGGAACTAAAACAAGTAAATAAAGATGGGATACAACTTTTTCAAAGTTCCCAACCAAAATGTCACTACCCAAAGAGATCATGGTGATCTCATGTCAAAATCATCTTCTGCTATCAAGACTAGCAGAGGAAGCATTCTTATCAGAGGATTCTGGCCACCACGAGGAAGAACAAAAAAATATACTGCCCCAATGTTTAGTAACTTCCTTCAGTGGTTTGTGGAACAAAGTGGACTTTCGACACAACACTGTCTGCACTTGCTCATCCTGAAAATCTGGGACTGCCCAATAAAATGAGGTATCTTGGAGACTGTTGCTGAACTACATTGGTATGAATTAAATGCATGCTCTGAGAAAATTAATTTATTTCCTTTCCCAGACAGAGAGATTCATGTATGTGTATACAGTGACAAAAAATCTTAACAATGTTCTGTTTTAACTATGAATTTAGAGCATTTCATGACACCAGGTTGTTCTTGGCAAGGTTTTGCATTGCAATTGTCTCACTGAATATTACTTCTAAAAGATGCAAAGATTTTGACTGAAAAATCTCCAATTTCAAAGTTTGAAGTGCATGGCTTCCCCATAATATGTGATTAACTGAACGATGATTCCAACCGAGGTTGTCCCTTTGTCATGATAAATAATGCAGAAAAGTTGCATTGTTTTTATTTATCTCTTCTGGCTTAGCTGCACCTTGAAAGTCAGGATGTCAAATAAGGAAAACCTTATTCATATTGACACGGGCATCAGATACGTACATTACTTCTTCCTTCCCACCTGTAAATTGTAAAAAAACTTCTGATAAACAACTTAAATTGATTTTCAGTTAATGCAGATGATAGCAGATACTATTTTGAGCACAAATTCCCTGTCCTAGACTCCTAGATTCAGACCTAAGTCAGGCTCAAGCTTTTTCAAACTGAGTGGTGATAAACCTTCATCAAGTGTCAACTTAGAAATGCTGGCCTTAACACTTCTGATCCTTATCTCTCTCAAACATAGAAAGATAAAAGGTTTAACATTTGGGAAACATTTTGAAATACTGACAGGAAAGTATGCACAATATCCGGAGCCTCTTCTAGCAAAGTGCAGCCACAGCCCTATAACTACTGTTATTTCTAAGATAAAGGGTGATTCAGAGAAGCTTCCCAGGCTGCAATGTTTGCTTCCTCTGTAATCACATAACTGCATAGTCACACTGAGGATGCATTTAAGTGACTGGCCTCCAGTGATTTTAACAGGACATAGACTTCTAAATACTTCTGTGAGTAGGACCTGTAGTAGAGACTCTGCCTGACCTTAGATATCACTAGCTCTTCCCATTGACTTCATAGGCAGCCCTGGGGAGCAGGATGTCTGAAAGCTTACTGCTGTTTCAAATCTAAAGCAGGTATGTAAAAGTAGATGCCCTGTCTTTTGCTTCAGTGATTTTGATGAGATAAGAGAAAAAGAAAGTAATCTGGGTCCAACCTGCATTATGATTTTATGTAAATTATTTTAGTTAAGGATTCTTACCCTACGTGCTCAAGGATCCTGACGCTGAATTACTTTTTAAAGCCAGTTTAGCCAACTTACAAAGATTTCACAAGAAAACTTTGTATTCGCTTGGAAATCCACACTGAAAGCAGGTCTATGTATGTTCTAGTAACATTACAAAAACCCTTTAAATAACTTAGTGTTCTTTTGCTGTGTTCTCTGTATTTGCAGTACAGAAACAGTAAATTGTCTCTCATTATGAAAAAATCACACTGCAGAATTATTTATTCACATGAGACTCTCCAGGCTGATTGTCTATTTAGTTGTTACACAATGTTATTCAAAAATCTCTAAAAAGTACTATTTACAGGACAAAGGAAAAATCTAAACATTGTGGTGATGGTCAATAAGGAACAAAATATTAGGGTAAATCAACTTACACAGTAATTCACAGACATTTCTACAGAACTCTGTGCTTTGTACTAATTTTATAAAAATTCTTCAGAAAGCTAGATCCTTTCTAATTGTCTTATTACTGTCCCTGGATAAGCTCTCAGATCACAAATAAATACATTTATACTAGAAAGCATTCTCCTGAGGCTGTAGTTCTGGCATCAGGGTTAGACAGGCAAGGAAACCATGGAAAACAGAAACCTCAGTCCAAGATCCGAAAAGGTTACTGTTCTTAGTAAAACAGGCTCAGCTATTTACAACATGAAGAACAAAAAGATCCTGAACAGCTTGCCCATGGCCAGAATTCATTCCCTTTTCATCAAATGGCTGTACTGTTAGAATTTTCAAAACGTCTATCACTTTACGTATATAGACTTAATTTAATTTAAAACAAGGCTCATGATATAAATGCATCGTAGCTTCAAATATAGGCTTCTTCAAAATTATAGTATGAGAGCTTCCCATGGTTTCCATGGAAATGACCTTTCACTATTTCCATGGTAATGGATCTAGTTTTATATATTTATCTTTATGAGACTTTATAATACCAACAAAGCTAACATCCACAATACAGTCCTTAACTTATAGATGTGAACTCATGAGAAAAATAATCAGACTCCCAAGCCCCATGAGCACAGTAAGCTTTTCTATGTCTTTTTAATACTGTGTGAGTAACAGTTTTGAAAAAGATCACCTACTGCATATTGCCAGTAGAGAAATGCTGATATATTTTGCTCATTGATATGTTCCTAAAGGAGTCTCTGGATTCATCTGCTGCAGTCTTTTCCAGACTGCTCCACTGCTCCCAAAGGCAGAACAGCTGGAAAAAAAGAATGGATTGAGAATTCAAAAGTATTGTATAAATTCCAGGCTGTTGATCATATCCTGCTGTGAAATAAATATTTTGGCAGTGCATTTATTGAAAATCTTTAGGTCTTTGAAATTACATGTCCATAAGCTTGTTGATCTCTCTTTCAGAATTTATGCTTGGATATTTTTTTCTCTTCCCCTTTTCATTTCTTATCATTGTTATTGCCGTCATAGAATGCTAGAATTCCCTTCTTCACCCTGGAGACAAAAGTAACAGTGGATTCAAAGCTGTAATCCTGAAAGCAATAGAATAACCAAGGTAGCCCTGTCCCCAGCATCCTTAGTGTGTAAAGAAACCCAACCAGATCTAACATGCTAAGTGCCTGAAAGTGTCCCAGAGATGGAGCTTGGACAGGACAGCACTGCCATTGTGGTACACAGATAAAAATCCATACTCTCCAGAGTGATACTCCAGTGAGATGAAATGTAGAAGAAAATTCCGGAATTTCAATAAAGCTTCTTCCATCCTAGTCACAATATCTAGGGTTTACTAATGAAATAAAACTAGAAATATCTGTAAGGAAACCCTTACAGAAGTACAAGTTAATCAGAGAAAAACATATAGACCTGTTTGAGCAATGTAGTCTGGCTCATATATATTTGTTGGTGATATGTAAGAAAGAATTCTAGCCTGCCATTCAGATTGGAGCTTTCAGGGCTAGCCATTTGGAAATCACCAACAGGTATTGGTATTGCAAGACAATGACTGCAGGTGACAGAAGTACAAGAGCCACTTTTCGGCATAAAATTTACTTTTAATGGGGTTTTTAAAATTATTTTTTAACTGAAGTAAAAGGTCAGAGTAGTTGATGGTAATGCCTTTGCTGTTTCAAAGGAAATAATCACTTGTCATTAAGTGGTCAACTGGTATAAAAATTTATTCTTTATATTACTGTTAAAGAATAGCTGAAATCCTAGAACCATCACTTACGCTTTTTGTTAAGATACTGCAATCACAATGACTATCAGAGCTCCAGCCTCCCATCACTGTAAACATTCATCTCCATTTAATTCCATTCTTTGCACATTTCTAAAGAAAGTTCATTGCAAGCAATTATTTTACTCCTGTGTACTGAATTCACAGCCTTGGACAGAGGAATAACTGACCTAACCTAGCTTTAATTCTCCAAAATTTTTAACCCTCCAAATTGTTTGTTTCTCCCCACTAACTATAAAGGGTATCTAGGTGATTACATCATGCAGTCAGATGAATTTGATCCAAGATAATTACAAAAGCAGGCTGCTGATAATAGAGGACAGAATTTATTTCTCAGAACCTATTATTCTTCTTGCATTATATCTTGAATCACAAATTCTTGAGAGAAAGTGTTTAAGACAGTTTTTAAAATTCTTTTTTATTAGTACAGTCTGTATTTTTATAGATGATTCTAAATTCTAAATTGTAATTTCTATCTTTTTGTTTTAAATCCTTTAAAATACCACTTAAATAAAGCTCAAAGTCTTTACTTAAGAGAAATACTTGCCTTTGGCAACCAGCTATTATTGGATATGGGAGTGAATTATTTTTTTCTCTTATATAATGCTGATTTCCCATTTATTTCTACTATAGCCTGGCTGTCTTGTCACACTTACAAAGACAGACTACCTAATTTCTTGTCATGGTCTCTATCAGAGATGCTTACAATGGTATTTGTATAGTGATTTGGATCAGAACAGTAATATACTATTTCCATTTTTAAAGGTATAACTCTAGGTGATGTCACCATTTGCCTCCAACAAGGTAATACTATGTCATCCTAAAAAACAGCAACAGAGACTATCAAAGAAAGAATATTAATTGGAAAGAAAAAAATAAATCAATGATTTTGCAAGTCTGGAAACACTGTGCAAGCATGACAGAAGACAAGAAAAACCTACCACCAAAGAAACTCACAATAAAAACATGTCAAAATATTTCTTGAAAATAAAGTACAAAACCACCATGAATGGAGACCTAACACTGTTGATGTTTTGTACTCTAACCCTGCGGTAGGCAGGTATGTCACCACAGAGCTGTAATGCTCTTATGAGAGGCTTTAAAAATATCAATTGCAAAAATATTTGGTTTAGAACTGTGGTCTAAAGGTACACACTGAAATAAATGCCAGGTGTGCTGTAAAATGATATCTCCTAGTCCTGTAACTGATGCATACACAACCCCAGCTCCTTCCACCTCTGTCTCCCACGAAAAAACAGAGCAATGATACTCATTTTTACAACAACAACAAAATATCGTAGGATAGATTTAGTCTCCATGGTCACATTTTTCTAAGGAGCATATGATTTTCTGGCCTGAAACAAGACATCTCAGTGATCTCTAAATGTGCCTTTGGAAAGGCTAGTTTGAAGTTGGAGCTAAAAAAGCTTTCCCAAGCACTGATAATGCTATTGTCAGGCACATTGCTGTGTACTATCAAACTGAAAAAGTAATGTTTCTGACAGCAAAATGAGCTCTTACGTTTTGTAATTAACATATGTTCCAAATGATAGATTGTGTTTCAAGTATTTAACATTAAAATAAGAAACTAAAAGCATAAGGAGGAATGATGTGACACTTCTGGAATTGGATTCTCTGGTATAATCTTTCTACACTGTATTTTCTGATCCATCTAAATAGCTTTGTAACTGGTTAAAGCATGCCCCGTGCCTCCCAACTGTAGGAACTGTCATAGCCATTTGGATTCAGAAAAGGATTATGTTTCCACTGTTTTTAATGAACATATTTCTGGCCATAGTCAAAGCAGTACTGAGCAATTTCCATTTAACATTTCTCACGTATCTGAATTTTAATCCACCCAACTGCTTTTGGTCAGACATTGAGTAGTGATCTGAAAAACAGTGCTGAAAAGTTTGGTAAAGCATCTAGGGGCAGAAAAATTGCAATATTAAAATTCTAGTAACTCCTAGTTACTAATTTGAAGTGCCAATGATCTAGTGGACCTGGAGCTAAGAATCTTATTGATTAGCTAAGGCTGGCAAAACACTCACTCCCAAATACAATTCCTTGTATATAGTTACATTTACAGAGGGGAACAAGCTATAAAAAGAACAACTCTGCCATATACTCATGGAAACAAATGCAATGGCTGTGAAGCTCTGTGATGGGATATGACACACGTTTCTCCATGCACTTATATTTTAAAGTTTTAATGAAAGCATATTGTCAGGGAATGCCAAGCCCACTATGTATTTTCCCTTTGCAGTGCTGTGACAAGGCCCTGCTGCACATTGCAAGCGACAAAACATTTTGTATTAAATGCAAAGTCAATATGTAAGAATGAAACTGAACAAGTTCCTCCAGGAAATCTGCTCCCCATCAAAAAATGAGGGCAAGACTTTTTCAAAGACAAAAACATTTTACTCCATTTCTTGTGAAGCATGCTCTTATCTGGTATTTACACACTGTTGGAAAATTCACTCTTTCTTCAAGAAAGCTGCAAAGTACAGATGCTGGAGCACTTCTTGAAACGTCATCAGCAAAATAATGTCTTCTATTAAGAAAATAAAATTGAAATAAATATATACATACAGCAAACAACTGAGTCTGACTATTCAATGCCTTTTAACATTTGACTTTGTATCACTTAACAGAAAAACCTGGAACAACTAAAAGAATGTAATATTCATAAGATCAAAATAAGATTTCATTTAGAGCTCTTTCTGTGGGGTACTGTTCTTGAGTTTGTCTATATTGAAAAATGGAATTAATTTTTCTCTCAGTTTGTTCATAGAAAACTGTATTAATTTATTTTCCCTTTGATGATGGCCAGCAGTGAGAGATTTTAGTTCACCTCCAAGCTACACTTGGCTCCTGTGCATCGCTAACATTTTTATTTATTCTTTTCTTTTTTTGCCAGACTCACGTTCTTATTAAGCTAGAAAGGTTTATATTGATGTACAGTATTCTGCATGAATAAATGGCATAGAAATCAGCACTCCCAAGTCTCATGTGTAGTCCTTAAAGCCCTTGATACAACAAAGTCAGCATACCCTGATTTGGACACTTCACTTTTACCATGGTTTACAATACATCCCAGCAGTGTAAAGCTTTATAAATTAAACTTGGGATGAGACTTCTATTTATGGACAATGGGGATTGTTTTTCTATCACTGAGATCAAATAATATAAAAATTTAAATCACAGGGCCCCTCAACCTTAACTGTAGAGGGGAATCCAACTATTCGGCCCTACATGACGCAACCCCTGGGCATGCCAGTGAGCATTTACAAGTGTATTGTGAGATATTGCAAGTACTAGGGCTCCTTGCAGATTTAGCTTCCAGCTAGCATGAGTCTGGGTTACACAATCAGGTTCTAAATTAGGCTAATCACTTAACATTGGCAGTAGTATTGCAATAAAAAGATTAATAATTTATAATGGGGAAGGCAAAGTTGTGAACCTTAGCAGAAAGACAGAAAGTCATATATCAAGACACAATTATGGGTCTCAAATACCAGCAAGTCGAGCAGGCAATGGCTAGCGTCAAACCACTCAACAGACAATGAGCCAACTTTCATTCCTGATGACAGTGCATTTATTAATTTATTTATTTGATTGTATAACTTTATTCTGTGATGGAATCATGTTGCTGTACTGTTTCTCTGGTTATTACTAGCATGACAAGTATGTGTTCCTAACTCCTCCTGGTCATCAATTTTTTCTCGCATGAGAATACTTGAACTTCTATTCCAATTTCCAGAATTAATAGTAAAAATGGTTTTCTCGTTTGAAGTATCAGTGCTTCACCATAATTGAGTGTTGAATTAGCCCTGTAGCAGATCTTTAATGAGATAAATGTTATTAAAGACTGAAAAAAATAGTTAAGTATGGTGAAACTATCTATCTCTTTAGAGATGTGAGGACTCTCTTTAGAGCATGAATTTCTGATTCTTTTTCAAAGACAATTCAAAACTGTTCTTCAGTCTTTTATGAAAGAGTCACTCAAAAAGAAAGATCTGATTTTCTGTAGGAATACCATCATTAAATTTAAGGCTTTTCTTAAGTAAAGTATTCAGCTGAGTATTATCTACCATTAGCATAATTAAGTCTAATTTTGCCTTGGACCTTAGTTGAAGCTTTGCAGTAGGAAATAAAATCTGGAAGAGTTTTACCTGTTTAAACAGACAAGTTAAATAGTTGACCTTGAAAGGCATACAGATTTCTATCTCATTCTCAAATCAGATCTACCTATTATCAGAATTACATTTTTATTGTGCAAAAACTCTCACCAACCATAGTCAAGGAGCTGTATTGGGATTTCTGAATAAGAACTATCAAGCCATATGTGTTTTCAGGTATGGAGATCTACAGTGTCAGTGAAAGCATCTTGAAAAACTATAATCTCATAATATCAGTATGTCATATGAAATTGCTGAACATGTATACCAATGGCCTAAAACTATGCTACTAGCTATTTTCATAGTGACACCAATGGGACAATGCTAAACGTTTGTTTTTTTTTAATTCATCCAAAAAATTCAAAGCCTTGTCTTCTCTTGGTTAACAGCTAAATAGTAGTAAATTTCACAGAGAATGGACTATTTTATCCTTAAAAGCAAAATTATATCATCCTCTTGCTTAACCTTTTTAGTCACTGCTAGGCAGATAGCTAAACAGAAGCATCTATTTCTGGGCAAAACAATTGTGACTTTTTTTTTTCCAGGTGGGGAAGGACAAAAAAAAGGGATTATTCCAAGCTTAATTTCCTCTTTACTCAGGCAAATTCCCCACTGAAGATGTGAACACTTTTACGTTAATAACTGTTGTATCACCTAATAACAAAATAGCATTAAAAACAGAAGATACAGAGGATAAAATTGAAAGTTTGCAAAAGATTTAATGGAATACTGTACTGCTGCACATTTCTCCAACATGATTTTTGTTTTTCCATTGGGAGCTATAATGCAGATTCAAAATATTAAACAATTGTGACATGTTTTTATATTTACCCCATTATTTCAACCAGCTCATTTTCTTTGTCTCCTGGATTAAGCCAACACAAAAAATACATTAGACATTTCATCTCACCCTTCAAGTCCAATTCAGAGAGTTTCTGGAACCCAGACTGAATCCAGACTGAATCTTCACCAGAAATTACAGAAGTGCCAGGAGATGCTGTGTTCAATGGAACAGTAATCCCTAACTCAATTAAGAGAGCATTTAAGAAAATGAAGGTATTGTATTTTGTGATATGGCGCACTTGATTTAAAACATAATGATGTTAAACACATATTTACACACACTCAAGGAAGGTGAAACTTAGTGAAGGTACCAGTTTAAAAAGATGTCCACAAGAAAATTGAACACAAAGCCTCAACATTGTATAAAACAGCTTCTGAAACTTTATTGTGAATTTTTAAGTACATTTAGAAAGGATCTTATCCTTAATAATCATTAATTAAAAATAAATTTGAAAGAAACCCACATACTAGTATTTTAAGCAAAGTTCAGTACAGACTTTTTGAATTCACAATATATACATTGCATGAGAGTGCAATAAGCTTCCAATTACATTAAGTATATATATTTAAAATAAAGAGTTTTGATTTGACATGTGTGAGTGGCAAACTGTTTACAATGAAAATGTTTTACAAAATATAGCAAAGGAAAAATGGAATTTAATACATTTTGCATGTACAACTACTTTATACTCTTTTTAGGTAGTTCTTTACTCGAAGTGTACAAAGGTCTGTTTTTTAAAGGATACCTGTTTGGGTTTTCTTTTTTTTGCACTGTCCAACACTGATCAGAAATGATAGTTTTAAAGATTCGTTGCTATACATATTGGTGAATTCTTATTCAACTCAATGGCCACTACAATGAAGAAAATATTACAGAATCTTTGACAGCGTCTTCTTCTCTCCTAAGCTATGCATAGATAAATATATAGCAATGGTGCCTATTACTACAGTAAAAAGTGAAATACTTCACCTTTTTTCTTTGAAGCTATTCTTTGCATAAATGTAACGCATTATATATATTAATTTAAGAATCAATTTACTGCTTATTTTAACACTCAGAAACATATAAAAGTACATACACTGCTATCCTTAAATATTTTCCACTCTGTAGTGGCTCATACTGTTCAAAAGAAATCAACACTGCAAATTCATAATTCTCAGCCTGGGGGAAGAGTGTCCCTCAGATTAACTGATACTACTTATACAAGTTAAACTGTATTATGAATCCATAGTGTCCACCTCCGAAATACATAACAGGAGTAATATAGTTTACTGTGGCTACTAACTACTGCGTAATCATTATATAGGAAATTGTCACATCAAGTGTTTTACATTTATGATTACTCATTACATCACACACAGAGCAAAACTCTTCCCAACAGATGGACCTCCTTTTCCACAGTTTTCATGTTTTAAAGACAAATCATCACACAGTGACAAAGTTATGTCTTAAGAAGTATGCAAGATGTGTTTCAGGATGACAGAGATAGCACCAAGCTAATACTTATTTTACAATCAGGATGTAAAATTACATCTGTAAAGAGAAAGTTGAGTTTTCTGCACACCACTGTTAAACAAAACATGCATTGAGGGTGTAGGACTCATTCAAAACTGTGGGAAAAGCATACCAGAAAATTAGCTAGGCAATAATGAATTAAAAGTTGTACTTTCCTTTCAGACAGAGCACAGTAGGGTTATGATTTGTGTCCAACCACTCTTCAATGTGTTATCTGAACAGCTCAAAGCACTGCAAAGGCCAAGACAACTTTGCATTCATTATTGCCAAAAGCAAAGAAATATGCAGAAATATGTAATAACTGACAGTGGATTTTTAACCACCACCAAGGATGTTTGGAGACAATAACATCTGCAGAAGACAGCATGCTGTGTCATTTAAGCAGATGGGTAGGGTGGAAAAAAATCCACCTTCTTCTTTAACTATAGATAAAATGAAGCCACTTACACCGAAGACACTTACTGTCTTTGCAATGTAACTGTGTCTTCTGTGGGGAAATAGTTTACTCTCTTTCTGCCAAACACTAACATCAGTGATTACTTCCTGTGAAACACTAATATCAGTGATCACTTTGTGGGCAGGCACTCCATTTCTAAGCCACTTTCAGCTGAGCTACTAATCCTGGAACGTCTCTTTACATTTTTTGTGCTAAATGCGGTTGACTAGGCTTTCAATTGTCATCCCTGTTAACAGCAGTAAAAAATTGCTGATAATTTTGGAGCTCCACCTGATGTTTTTCACTTTTGCTGCCTATGAATGCACCAGAAATTTAATCATGAAAAACTATAAAAACATGTGCCTCGATTGTGCCTAATATCCATGCAAGAAATCTGCAACATACTGGCTAACTTTAGTCATGCTACACTTGCCTCTGCACCACGTGGAGAAGCACTGAGGCCGACACCTATGCATTGCCTTAGGAACCCAAAACGAAGGCAAAGAAAAGTCCCTGGCAAGGCTCCTGGAGACAAGACAGGTTTAGAGATAACACTAATAGCATGCTGACAGGCTGCACTTTAAGACTCCTTTAAAATAAAATTTAAAAAACAAAAAAACCAGAAACTTTACCAGTCAGAAACCTGCCCAGCGTTTCTGCCTTATTGTTTTAGAGTAAAAAGAAACCTTTTAGCTTAGATTATGTGGCAAGTAATTTTTTCCCTGTTTCCCTATTTAAAAACACAAATAGCCCACCCATTCCTTTGATATCTTCAAAGAGGATAACTGAAGCCTTCCAGGATCCTTGACAGCTAAAATATATAGTAGGAAAAGTTGACAATTACATGTACTTTTCCCAGTGTGCAGAAAGGATGGCTAATGGAATTAATGATTCGTTTGCTGTTCCACTAGTAAAGAGTCTAGATAACAGCATGACCTTCAGTCAATGCTGACAAAGAACCATTTCCTTCTACCATTCAGAATACATGAGAGATGACCTTAGACAGCAACATATAAGCCTGTTTGTGATTTATCTTCTTCTTTTCTCTATTATGTAAATCCACATAGATTAAGTCTAGCCATTTGCATTCACCCAAATGCCCAACTATTTACACCAAACTGGGAAGGAAAAGTATCTTGCTTTAAAGGCTTAAATTCATATAACATGAACAGAACTTAAATCTAAAACTTCTACTTAAGTAAAAAAAATACTGCCAAGTTTAGATTCTTTTCTTAGGAAGTTAATAAACCTTCCAAAGCAAAGTCAAATGTTTTAAAACTGAAGCTGAATAGCTATCATACTGCTTCTTTTTGTTTCTATTTCATGTATATGCACTGCCATCAGTGAGGGGATTTTTAGTTTAAACCAGTGTGACAATAAACCCAGTATGTGTTCACAGATTTCTGAAATATTTTGTAGCGCTAAACAGATTATAAAAAAAAATTAGTATCCCATCAGAACTCAGGGCTAAGAATGTTGTTTTGAAATGGGAATTTCTCAAAGGGAGAAGGGTTCCTTTAACATCAGGTCAGCACACGAATGCAAACTGCAAACCAATTTTTAAATATATTTGATTTTTCAAGCTTCAAACACTTCCTAAACAGAAACTGTATTCCTGAATAATCTTTGAAAAGAAGCATTGGACAAACCCTACATTTTTAATCTTTTTTTAGGATTTGGTTTAGTAGGATAAGAGGTCATAGCAGAGTAAAAAAATGATTTAGTACAGTGCCTACAATCCATGGATGCTTAATACAGTTGATCATCAAAATACTTAAAATGATAGCATTAAGTGATTGATGAGGTTGATGACATAAATGTTTATGACAGCCCTAGCCACATAGTTGCATCTGCTTGACTTTCGCACACTTTATTTGAAGACATGCATGTGTAAAGATCAGTAGCAATTGCCAATTTGCCTGATGTACCACATCACCATATAAAAACTGCTACAGATTTTCCCCCTCAGGTGCAATTTTGTCATACTCCATTAATCCTTTCAATCCTCTCCCAATCCTGTGGACTTGTTATTTAGTAATCCCTGATTGTTGCACTGAAGGAACACTGGAAAGTCTCTGCTGTCCGCAAGGCAGAAAATTACAATGGTTGTCTATTTAATTTGGCTCTTATAGTGCCTGCCTGGATCAAGCCCGCGTGTCACAATCAGAACCAGTAGCCACAATGTCAAGACAAATTACCACCAACATCCAAAATGTCAATTTTAAACTAATTTTGTGTCTGACAGTGTCTCTTCTTCAGAACGCAGACAAAGGTGGAATACCAACTGGTATTTTAAGGAGGGAGAAAAAATTCTTAAACCAACACATCACATAGGGTAGTTTCATTCACTTATGCGTATCAGGTTTCCAGTTTTCAACACCCAACTGGGAACTCTCCCACATGATTGCAACCTATTGTGTAGCTGAACAACTTGGCTTTTTTCCACATAAAGATAGATTAAAGGTAGTGTTCCTTTCCAGGGCTACTCATGCTAAATAAGAAATTCTCTATAAACACTAGTATTTCTCCTTTTAATTCAATATTTTTACCCTGAAAAGTACTCCACTTGTCTGGAACTTGTTCTTGCGTGCTGTACCTGCAGCGGCATCAACAAAGCCATCAGGTTTCTATCACAAATCAACTATGTGCACCTGTACCTTTTTTCCCCCGTATAGACAGAAGTCAAATTAATCTATTTTTTAGGAAAACAAAGAAAAAAACCAACTCTTGACTTTCATCAGCTTGATTAATTTAAACCTGTACACCTTGGTTTAATTGTACTGTCATGAAAAAGTAACAGCTGCAAGTCCCAGTTAGGATTTGTGATTGATAACCTAGAAAAGACTGCAGAAAGAGCTTGTTTGTTTATTAGTTGTGCTAAGCTCTGTATTCAGTAACATATCCAACCAGTATCTTCAAGTAAGAAAAAATTCTGACTACATATTTAGATATTTTAATTCTAAAATAAAATAAATAGGGTAATAAACAATATTTTAAAAAAAAATCAACAGGAAATTTTGAAAATAAACCTCCTCTTAATTGTCCTAGGTATTTAAAATGGCAAAATTTCATTACTTGAATCTGACTAGTACACCAGTCATGAAGGTGATTATATGATCTACATGCTTACTATACACCACTTCCATTTCTTAGCATACTGTTGCATGGATCGGTCCTACTCATCCATCGGTGCAATGCATAGTGTCTCCACATCAGTGAGTTAGCTTTGTTTTGGTGTACAGAATGCAATAAGTATAAAATTCTGTGTCAAAAAAATCATATTCAAAGATCAAGAGACTACTGATGCCTAACCCTAACCCAAACGTAACGTACTCTATACTGAAAGGCAAACTGGAATTATCTTCTACAGTTAGTTTTACAAATAGTAGAAATTTTACCATCAAATTTCAACATTTATAATACTAAATATTATCAGGTATTATATACCAGTAATACCAGCCATTTGTCCTTTCAACAGTGTTCAACATTATTATGGTAAACCAGCAAAATGCAATTTCTTACGTAAAAATCAGTGCAACTAGTTTAAAAGATCTTAAGGTGTGCTAAGCAGTGATACACATTCAATGTCTGATTGAGAAATGTGACTGCGAAAGATTTGTGTTCCTAATTCTGTCTTTCACAGCTCTCTGAAGGTCATACTAACAGCAGTCATACCAGGCTGCACTGCTGCTGCTATTACACCAAACCATATTTACACATGGACTTTGTCTAAGGAGATGTTCTGGAAAGGCTTTCTCATCAGCACAGGCAGGGCCTCACCGTGGCACAAACAACTGCTAAAGCCATGCCAATTACAAGGAGTTTATCTTCTAGGACAATACGGTACTGCTACACCCCTGCACAATGAGATTGTGGCACCTGGTACCATCTGACTTTCAGCAGCAGTATGCTGCTTCCTTGAAAGAAATTTTTAAAGTATAATCTCAGCACCTAGAGGATGAAAGATTCATATAGTTGCAATCCTGAAGATTTTCACATCAAGAAACAAATACAAAAATGCAATTAAATCCAAAAGGAATAAGAAATATTCATGTAGTGCTATGTCAGGGTTTCTTACAGTTAGAAAGTCTCTCCTATCACACGCTACCCAATGCCTTAATGATATCCCTAGCTATTTTATTTCTCAGTTAGAATGTAAGAAACTATCAGAAAAATGCTTGCTAAGGTGGAGTCTGGCTTCTCTTCTACTTTCCCTCATGCTTCTGTCATATGGCCAGTTCTGGGTTCCCAAGTTCAAGAGAGACAGGGGAATACTGGAGAGAAAGCCCAGTGGAAGGCTACAAAATTATTAGGGGACTGACATGTACATGAGGAAAGCCTAAGGGACCTGGGTCTGCTTAGTCTGGAGAAGGAAAGACTGAGAGGGGATCTTATCAATGTTTATCAATATCTAAAAGGCAGATGTACAGAAGATGAGGTTAGGCTCTTCAGTGGTTCCCAGTAACAGGACAAGGGGCAATGGGACAGAGGAAGTTGCACTTGAACACAATGAGAAACTTCTTTATTTGAGGGTAACAGAGTCCTAGAACAGGCTGCCCCATGAGATTATGGAGTGGAGACTTCTAAAACTAATCTGGATGTGATCCTGTGCAACCTGCCCTCAGAGAACCTGCTTTAGCAGGGGAATTGGACTAGATGATCCCCAGAAGTCCCTTTCAATCCCTACTATTCTGTGATTTTGCCTGAAAGCATTCCTGCAGAATACATTCACATCTCATGTACATAATGCCATAGGTTTCTTGGGTTAAGCTTCATGCTGATTTGGACTGCAAATCCAAAAAACTATTAGGTTTTCAGAAGTTTATTGAAATGGATAGCACCTTTTATAATCCTGCAAAATACATAGAATCATAGAATCACCCAGGCTGGAGTGGACCTCCAAAGCTCATCTAGTCCAACCCTCCCTGAAGTTAGCAGGGACACCCTCAACTAGATCAAGTTGCCCAGAACCTTGTCCATCCTCACCTTGAATGATGGGGCCTCAGCAACCTCCTTGGGCAACCTGTTCCAGTGTTCAACCATTTAGTATACTTACCTGTTACACTTTAATGTCAGTGAGGCTGATGGTCTGCTAATATATTTTTGTTTTCAGATTAGCTACTGTCATCACTAATGTTTGCATTTAAAATATTCTAATCTATAAATCAGAACACCTTTCAGGTGAAGACAACATTATTAGGATTTAATTCTTTCATCCTCATGAGTTTAACACAAGGTAAAGGGATAGGTTTTTCAAAAGCACTTAGTTATCAATTGCAAAATCCCTACAGATTTTGATAGAAGTCTTTTGCAAACCCTACACTGTACTGGTATTTCATCCCCTATGAATTTAGGATTAAACTATGCTGTGCACACATGCCAGTGCAGCTACTTGTAGACGAAATGTTACGTGTAGTCAAGGTTTTCAAAAACAAGACCAACAAGGTATGCTACTGCTGTTACCTTAGCAAATACAAGAGTCATTGCAAAATAATTATATCAAATAAAGGGGAAGTCAAATCAGGAGCAGCCTAATATTCACCCTCGACAAGAGGGAGATGTTCAATTCCAGCTGTTTCCATTTTTAATTGTTGGGGTTTTTTTATGTAGTGAGTGAAAGACAGCCAATTTTCTTCAGAGAAGTGCTCCTATTTTCTTAACCTAGTCAGAACTATATGCTTCTTATTGGTCTGCTGCACCATAGGGATGAGATAAAATATGAAAGGAAGGATTTCTTTATTCTATCTTGGAAAATTAACTGTTAATCTCAGTGGGGGCACAAACGAAGGTGGCATTTAGATATAACTAATTTAGTATCAAACCAAAGCAACGAGCCTTCTCAGAATAATAAAAGAGACCAAAGGGAACACAAAATTATACCTGAATTATTTCTGAGGCAATTCCTGTAAAAGCGTAACTTTCTTTTATGCTCAAATGGATTACACTTTTCCTTTTATATTATTCACACTGTTCACAGTTTTTTAAAGATAATGTAATGAACAACTACTAAGAAAGAAAGAAAGAAACACTTTTTTCAATACATTAAAGTGCAAGGGTCATCTGAAGATGAAGTCTGGCCTGCTTCTTAAAAAGCATATGATGGGATAGATCCTCAGTTCTTACAAAATTAGATAGCTCTGTTACATTTATTGTTCAATTAGAACGTAATGTAACAATTTACTTACATTACCATATGTTAATAAAATAACAAACAGAACTTGTAAACTTTGTTATTTGCTTTATTTTGGCTGCTTTTAATTGCTGGATTTTCTTTAATTGTAAAGAGTGTATTTTTGAGGGGATAAATTCTCACTCGTGCTGTCAGACCCAGCTAATCATTCTCTACTTATCCACATTTCTAAAGGCCTAAGATTTTGCTTGAAAAGAGGCTTAGAAGCAATTGTCTTGTGTTCATTAATCCATAAACATTTGATTTCAAATCAGATTGCCAGCAGACATAACCTCTTTGCATTGCTACAACAGAGACTTGATTTGATTAAACAAACAGCTCTGATTCACTGAATTGTCTCCAGAACAGTTGTCCCTGACAATGCTATGCAAATAAGTGCTGATGTTGTAGTGGTATTCTCAGCTTTCTGAAACTGTTATGTTTTTTGCCACAGAAACATCAACATTTTATATCTAATTCAACAACTGTGCTACCAAAGGGTCACTATATCTGATGCACACAGTATTAAATTTATGTTCTACTCTTGGCTTTGATAATGTGTGGCCTTTAGGATGATGCTTCTCTGATCAACTGGTTCCAAACCAAGAATGCTAATTAAGCCTTTATAGTTAATACTATCTGTTGCTAAAACAGCACAAGATGGTAACATGAAACATACACATGATTCACTTTATAACAAATAATGCTTACTTTGTGGGATTCATTCTGCAGTGACATAAAGCTAAGATGAAAAACAATAAGCCTACAGTCAGAACAAGAAAGAGGAAAAAGGTAGGACTGCTCTTGTTACCTTTGCGTAGTCAAGAGAAGCCAAAGTGCCTTGAAGAAATGGAAAAACAAAGTTTGCAGCCTCAGCAAAAGAAGAGCAGGAGTCACAAAATTTACAATAGATTTCTAAAACAGGACAGTTCCCAAGCTCCAGAAGAAAAACTTCACAGACTTCAACAGGAATCATAGACAAAAGACTTCAAAGGAAGTAATAAAATCTATGCAGGAAGCAAGGATCTATTTTTTTTTTTGAGCTTTCTTAAATACTGCTGTTCCTAAATGAGGATTGGTGCAAGTACTGATGCAACCAACTGGTTCACACTGCTGGTTGATGCTGAGGAGCCCTACATAACTAGCTCACTCTGCTGAACCTAATGATACTTTCTATGATAATGTATTCACAAATAAAATGGTCAGTTCTTCAGTACTGTATCAAATACCTGCATTAACTGAGCAGAGGCATGAAACCCCAGTCAGCCTACAATGAGTCTGACAAACTGCAGATTGGTTAGATTACTTTATTTTCTGCTTGCCATGTGACACAATCTGTTTCTCCTTATGACTCACAGAACTGAAGGATGGACCTTCTGGTATGATCTTAGTCTAAGCCCACCATATTGTTTTGGTAAGCTTCTTAACTGATACTGCTGTATTCGAAACTATGTATTTGCAGTATTTCTGGCAGATAAATTAGCTTATGAGCATTCCATGTAATTGCCATCTTATCAGACAAAACACTAGACCACTCACGGGATTACTGCCAATGTACTTATATTTCATAATTTACATGTATTAACGACAAAAATATGTATATTAGTATTTGCATCAGTTACTTATGATTTGTGGTAGATTTTTCTTGCTAAAGTTACAAGCATTTATTACATATTGAACCACAGCATGTGCATTCAGTGGTAATTGCTTAAAGAATTAAAGAGTGGTTGGTGATTTCTTTTCAGATTTTTGGCAGTGATTGAAGTGTAAGTACAAGTGGAAAAAACTCATTTGTTTTGAGAAGAAAAAGTTTAAGTCTTTCCTTTATTATGCTGGTAAAAATATGAGTAATTTCCTCAGAGAAAATGAAGTAAAATGAGAGGGAAAGAGGATGCAAACTTTCAAGGAAGAAGTACAAAACCATGTCCACATGTCTAGACGCAGCAAGCCTTCCTACATTAGCAATCGTCATTCAAAACAGGGATGTGGTCAAAAGTGAAACTTCTTTTAGGCTTTAAGCTACTGTCAGCTGGGCTTTTGCCCAGCATGCAGATTAGCAGAATTCACTGTCTCTGTTAAAAGAAAGGTCGATGACTCAAAACAGCAGGAGTGCTGAAGTCAGAATGGAGGTGCTTGAAAGGACTGAATTTGGAAGTCTGAATGATGCATTTATTTATGTTTGGTGTTATTAACAGGAAAGATGTGTCCTAGTATACACTTGTATTCAAACCATAAGTTTTAAATTATGTTACACTGTTTCTCACAGCCTAAGCTTAGAATAAGAAGTTTCAACTCAATTGCAATGCAAAGACAATACTGTATTTTTTCCCCAGATAAGTTTTCATTTAATGTACCAGATTAAGAAGCTTGCTCTACTTTACCAGATCAGATTCAACAGTTTGTCCAAGAAACTCAGCGAGATAAGGAGAAAACATACCTTAATGAGGCACAATGCTCAATAAAAAAAATGTGCATTTTGCCCAGATATGTTCAGCAGCAGGTATCATATTTTTGCCTCAACTAAGTCATCAAGAACAGACTGCTAAGTTTTGGGACAGCTATCCCAATCCAGAAAGAAATAAAAACCAACTTCCCCCTTCCCAATGTTTTCTCTGTGTTCCAGTTAGGGGCACAGAAAATCCTAACAACGACACTCAGAAGTATTTTGTTCCTTAAAACAGAGCAGGTAGCCAAATTTGCATATTCAACTGCTTTCATCAGTATATACCTAGATTAATTTCTATACATTTCATGCTGTCCTGCTCTTCTTAAGATGTTAAAATACCACAGGAATGAAAAACCTAAACTCAATTTATGTAGCTTTGAAATTTTGTTCTGGCAATGTTTATCTTTAGACAGACCTAAAAAATGCTGCCTGTATGCATAAGTAGCTGAAAAGTGGGCCATAACAGAAACTGGCCATATTGTATCAGGAACTATTTCAATGTGCTTAAAAATGCTTGCTGCAGATCACCCTGTGAACAAAGTGTACCACAAAGTCAGAGCTACATATTAGATATACAGCTGTAGTAAATCAACACTTACAAAAGCATCAGATAGGCAGCCTGAGGTTAAACTGGCAGTTGTTGAGAAGGACAGAGCTCCAATTTCCCTAATTCTTGATATTTAAAGCAAATTAAAGCTTCAGATAAAAAAGCAGAGATTTTGCAAGAAGATGTAAGAGAAGAATGGGTGCCACAGGAAAGAAAAACAGTCTTAGAGATCTCTGAGTCTCCTGTAGACTGTTGCTAGTGGGAGGAAGAAAGAGGGATTATCGCACAGACATGAGGAGGCAGATGCAACTCTTGATTACAACCAAAAGCATCAGGGTAGCAGCTTTAATTTCACAAATATAAAATTAATGGATGTGAAACCAGAAGAGAGCTCAGACAGACTTAACACATGCAGCTCTAACTTCAAGAAAAAAATAAAAAATAACTTGGGAGCAAATGGTATTAGCATATTCTTGGCCTTTTTCCATGACTATAAAATGGCATTAGTGTAAATGTGACTCAGACTTGGGATCCCTGGTCACTGTCGTAGCCAAAAGCCTAAGTATATGAAATCTCCTTGGCTCTGGTGAAGCACTAGTGCTAAATTCTGGGAAATGATAACACTGATTCATCTCAAAATAGTCTATATATAACAGCAAGACTAGGCACACATAAAATTATGCACTATCTTGCCTCAAGGTTAGCAAGATATTCCTAGTAGAGGAAGAATGTTATTTTCATTCCCTGCAATCATGTGATAAATAGCTGTAGGGCAGATTCAGTGAGATCTCGAAGGTTGTGATTTTACAATATAATGAATGTATGTCTAGCTTTTTGCCACCTGAAAAGGCAGCAAAACAAAGCAGGACTTGTCAATGTCTTGCTCATGGCAGAAATCAGACATTGTCCAGAACCTTTTATGCTACACTGCTACCTTCTTAACTAGTCTGATTACAACATTGACTCCAAACCTTCCACAGTTCAGCTTTCTAGCATATGGCATAATTGGAAGCAGCAGCCAGTAGGTATTGCATGTGAAAGGGAAATGTCTTCCACTAAGTAACTAATGACTGTGAAACAAATATGTGCTCTTGTAGGCAGGTTTGCAGGGGAAAATAAGAAGGAAAAGAAAAACTATATTGAAAATAAGATGAACTTTAGATGAGTGGCACATCTGTGAAGAATATGAAGTGAGGACAAGACAATACTTAGAAATTCAGAAGCAGAAATTAGGGAAAAAATCCTCATTGATCAAAAATGAAGGTATAAGAAAACAGTAAAAGGACCGTTGTAAAAGATACTTAAAAAATGGCAACACTTTGGTTGACAGCAATCCAAGTCCATGGACAAATTTAGGAGACGCATCAACAAAGGTGGGAGACATACATAAGAATTGCGTTCTTGGGAGCAGACAGATCAAACTACAGCTGAAAAAATAACGGATGAGGCAACTCATGCTCAGGACTGCTAATCTCACTTTCAAACAAACTGACATTTGGTGCAGTTGTACTAATTTATTGTCAACATGGAGTAAACTGTGGGTTAAGATGTTTTATTCTGATCATACTTCCTATACAATAGTGTAATTTACTGACATAATATGGAATATAGGCACATTTATACCATCACTCTAATAACTTAATGGCTTGTGCAGAATTAACATTTGAAATTGATGCTTCAGGATACTCCACTCTGGAAGGATGACTGAGTTATAGCCATAGTATGCAGCTGCAATCATTGATGCAATTGTGCATAGTTTGAAAATGGTAGTACCAACACTGAAGAAGGTATAACAATGCACTGGAATTATACCAGATGGTAATGCAAGCCTGGCAGAACTATTAGGGGTATTGCTGTTAGTATCACATACAATATATCAGAAGGACTTTAATTCAGACACAGAACCAAATTATATGATTTTGCCAGACGGTAGGGCAGAGATACACTTTGCATCGTTTTAGAAGGGTGAAAGGACCTAGAATAAGAACACCGGTAATTCATATCCTCAAAGGCACCTTTACATTGTAGGATAGTGTAACATGATTTTACACTGAAGTAGGTAATGCAGTATAAAATCCTACTAAATTATAAGGTATTGTAGTTTCACCTGTATACATCCAGTTGAGATCACCTCAGGTGTATTGTCTGGGGCTGACCTCAACCAGCTACATCAAGGTATAAAATATTTGCTTCTTGTATCCACTAGGATTTTACATTTAGACAGCTACCTAAGAATAGCAAACGATGTAAAACACACTTCTTTTTTTTAACAAAGATAGAACCTTAACAAAAATGATGAAAAGGCACATCATGTTTAAAGAGTAATGTGTGTACAGCACAGCCAGAATGTAAATGAAATCAAGTCTATCCCAGTCAACTGAATTGTGCAGAATAATACAAACCCTAAATGTCTCCCTTTGTACTTTAAAAGACTTCCAAGAGCAGCAAAACTTACAGGAGAAAATTTCAAACAAACTGGCATTTCACAGACGTACAAAGTCAGAGGAGTTTTTTGTGTTTACAAGATTGCATCCTCTGGTGCAAGAGTTAATGCACTTTGTGAAAGTCATTATGCTGTGACTTATAAGCTTCAGCTGGATGTGGTAGCAGTTGAAATTTCATGACAGAATGCTAACTTATCTTTTCTATTGAGAAAACTAATGAGGTGGTAAATAGTTGCAGAGTGATGTTACACGCAGTGATATGCTGGTTTTGAGGGTTTCTCATTGTCTGTGTAACTGTATATGCTTAAAAGTAATGAAAACCCAGAACAGGCAGCAAAAGCTTAAGGCTTTTCTTTTCTAACAGAAATGTGATAAATTTAAGTGATCTCAAAAACCCCACTGATATTTTAGCTAGGGTATTCTTCCTAGGTCTAAGGTCTCATGGGCAGGGTTTACGTGAAGATCTCAATTAAGCTAACATAGGCAATTTATTCTCAGGCTGGTTTTATTATAGTCAAGGAAGTGGTATAATGCAGAACAGTCTTAAGGATTCTCTTTCTTATGCATGTTGCCTATGGCTTTTAACTGAAGGCGCTACCATAGCATCCATATCAGACTCCAAATGTCATGAGCAGTAGCAAGCAGCAGCACACAGCACAGAGGGCTCTCCTGACCCCCAACTATCTGTATCGAGGATAGCAGGATGTAAGTTGTAACATTCTTCAGTAGCTAGAGGCTTCCCCAAATGAACTTACCAACAGTGAATACAAGCTAAGCTTCTGTTTAACACCAGGACATTAAAATGTTAAAAAACATCAAGTATGAGATAGTGAATGCAGACTTTTTTATAACACGGTCACCACTGATCCAAAGAATTACAGTTCTGAAATCAGGAATTACTTCTATGACATATTTATAACAGATCAAAATCATAAATGGCAAAAAGAAGTACTTTGGAGCTGATCTGCACCATCTATAAAGCGTCTTAGTAGACATCGTATGAAACCACTCTGCTGAAAAGTGCTCAGCATGCTGCTTTAAACAAGTGGACTTAAGGGTCACTGACAATCTGTCTATGACTGCAGCATCGCCAGCTTTCTTATCAAAAGAATAAGTTTTTCTTGAAGTCCAGACACCCACACTGAGCTTTTAATGATTTTGTAATGTAAAAATACATTAATGTTTTCATCTCTCATCTCAATCTCCTTTTTAAATTGCTGAATTCAAGAAGCACTATCCCGTTACTGAGTTGCATCTGTACTGTTCTGCTTCTTGATTTGCATTTTTGCTGTTGTTTTCAGAATACATTTTCCATCACACATCTTAGTGAGATACAATAACAATTACAAATTGTGATGGCATTATGACATCAATGAGAAAAGTATGAACAATCTTAAAATATTAAAAAAGAAAAAATAAAGCAAGCAAGCAAAACAGGTATTAAATTTATTTTGCCTGCTTGTTTTAACTCTCATGGATACAGGACGGCTTCTAAAACTGCTGGTGAAATCCAGCAGGCTAGCTCATACTACAGTATTGTACAGTACTCCAGCAGCTGTAGGTGAAGATAGATGCAGAGAATTTTGGCAATGCATGTCTATAATACAGATGCTAACTGTTCTGAAGGAAAATGATGTATATAAACCATTACACCACATAAAGCTAGTTTCACTCCTCTGTAGTACACATCTAGAATGCCTATGTAATACCAATTACAAGCAAATCAGATTTGGTCAGTATTACAAAATGCAAGTACAGTAAATTACACATATTTCGGATTTTGACATGCAACTTAGGGCCAGATACATTTAGTCACTCAGGTTCATTTATAACCAGAAGGAGTTGTGCCAGATTACATTCTCTGCAAATCTACAGTTAAGAAGTTAGGCCTCAGTTGCTCCTCTGCCAAACCTTCAGTTTGGTTTTGCAATCCAAATGTGTAATGCCACCAAGCTACAGAGGGAGAATGTGTATTACATAGTGCAGGAGTGGATTTTCTTCTCAGGCTTAGAATCATAGAATCACAGAATGTTCCAGGCTGGAAGAGACATCTAGGGTCATCTAGTCTAATCTCCCTACACAAGCAGGGACATCTCAGGATGCTCATAGCCTCACCAAGCCTGACCTTAAATGACTCCAGGGATGGGGCATTCACCATCTCCCTTGGCAGCCCACTCCAGGTATCAAACAACCTCACACTGAAGAACTTTTTCTGCTGTCCAGCCTAAATCTCTCCTTTCCCAGCTTGACCCCATTGCTCCTTGTTCTATCCATTCAAACCCTTTTGAATAGACCTTCATGTAGGAACCCCTCAGGTACTGGAAGGTCAAAAGAAGCATAGTATCTACTTGCATTAGTAAATACAATTAATTCTAACTTGAGTCTTTTAAATCTACTGGAACAAGTCAAAAAGCTAGCTATCTAGATTAGAAAGTGTTTTCCTTCTCATATTTGCATAAAAACCTTCAAAATCGTTGAAGCTTAATGAAGCCAGTTGGTTCATTAAAAGTCCTACAACAATGTGTGGTTATGAGTTGGATGTGCTATTACACATCATACACAAAATGTGTCACTTCTCTACTGTGATAGTATTAATTTGAGGGGAAATCGCAGATTTCTAATATGTGCATGCATATGTTTTACGAAAATAAGTGTGCTCAGAGAATGAAAGTGGAGATGAAAAAGGGAAACAAGAAAGGATAGTGACGATATCTCAAAAAAGAAAGAGATGCATTTAAGCATCAGCAAGTTTAAAGTGGAAACTCAAAGACTAAAATTCTTCATAAGCCAGTAGTTTCTTGGTACTCGGTGATAAATTAGAATATTTCTTAATCACTAAAGCACAAAGAAGGCCAAAGCCTAGATTTGAGAAAAGATATGGTAACACGAAATCCAAGGACAATCAGCAGGGATGCTGACAATAGACAGCATCAACAGACACTTCACAGAAGCACAGAGTGAATAATTTTCTTAGAAAGCTTGAAAAGCACCTAATATTTTCACAATTTCTTAGTGCTTAATTTCAAAGATCACAATAAGAACTGTAAGTTCTGCTTTGTTATTTGGGAACCCTGATAAAAACCCCTAAAATGTTACAAGATCAAATTACCTGCTGAAGGTTCTTTTTATTGAGGCACTTTGAAATCCCTCACAAACCACCCAGGAGTAGCCCTGATCTATCAGTAAAATATTATGAGCCGTATGAGGTTTGCTGCAATGTATTAATTTTACAGCAAGAATAAAGAAAACCAAAAGTAAGTGTGTGTAAATCTCATTCATGCAATATATATGAATCTCATTCACACAAGATTGACATTCACACAATTCACAGAGATAGTCACCTACAGCTTCATTGTCCACCTGGACTCTCAAAAGAATGTGCTCTCAAAAGAATGGCCATCAGAAGGCAACACCAACAGGACCAGTGTGAACCAAGGGTGATTTCCCTTCACTGTATCCTTGTTTCTCATGTTTCCACTGTATAGATAGGCATTGCCATTTTTAAGTCATTGCAGTTTGAGGAAGAAAAAAAAGGGGTTGTAAAATGAAAATAAAATGCCAGTCATAGTAGTGAGTCACCTATCTTGTTTCATTTTGTATGTCTGCCAATTGACAGCCTGGTGCTCTTGTAGCATAGGAAGGTAAAAAAAAAATGAGGCGTTCATTTCACACTGAAAAGTTAGACAGATGTAACAGCTTCCTGAAATGAAACTGATGACATCTCAAAGAGCAAAGTCCATCTCCAGTATAGGGGAGAGATTAAATTTCAACAGGCAAGGTTTACTGTCCTGAGACAGATGCAGATTTCATTTCTTTTCTTTATTTATCTGGATGCTGTTAAAATTATGGGAGATGACTAGGGCTTTCCTATTGGTGCACAGTTACCTCCTGCTGCTCTGGGTGCCACAGACTTCAACGTGATCCATGTTTCAGGGTACTGTTGTCACAAACTGAAGGCAATTTCAAAGTATGTTACTGGAAACACTAGCCCTTCACTGATATTTTGGCGTATATTTTTGAAATAGCAAAAGTGAAACAATCTGACGAGTGACTGAAAATTCATACTGCCACAGACACACAACTACACCAAACAAGTAAAAGAAACATTTTTACACTATAAAGCAAATGGCCATGTATGACTGAGGGTAGAAATCAAAAGTTTACAACTTACTTTCTCTCTGTTCACATTCACTGAACAAGGAATGTGCAGCACTGAGGTAAAACAGAAGTACTGAGAACAGCACCAAAACAATGGTACAATTGTACATATTGAACAGTTACACAAATGGACAGGCAATGATTTAATCAATGTCATGTAGAGTCTTTTCATTCAGCATCTACTCAATTTGAACTATCACCTAAAGAAGACTTTCCCAAAGGCAACTGTGCAAATTGCATATTGTTGTGCACATATCCACTAATCAAATTATACTTTATTTAAAGAAATACATACCCTTAAAACCCTTCTCTTGACTTCAGTGAGAAAACCAGATGGGATCATGTTCTTCCCTGGTAAAGTGAAGAGTATGGATTACACTGGATCATACTCTTCACTGGTCGGAGATGCCTCTCACTGAGCTGTATCCATCAGCTTTGGCATCAAGCTGAAATCAGTGTCTTTTCTTTAGGGTGAAGGAAATAATGAACTCAGTGAAGCAGATTAGATTTGACATAGAATTACAAGTTAGACAAGATGAATCCCACCATAGTATCGACAGAAGCAAAATCAAGTACTGTGTGCACAGGTACTACCAGCTAAGTATTCTACTGAAATCTATACAATTATGTGAACATAATTTACATAAATTGGGCTAGATCCACAGAAGTTGGGTACCTGAAGTAACCATAATGTTCAGACATATTCATCACATGCTGACAGAAGACTTACTGGTATAAGAACAGTATTCCCAAAACCTCCCCCCACTGACTGGGGGTTACTAAAAACTGAAGTATCTCTCCCCTGCATCTTATTCTGCACAAGAAAAATATGGTCTCGTAAATAAAAGTTAATGAATCTGCACCCTTTTCTATACCTTTTCCTGTAAAACAAAACTTCTACACGTGCCTTTACATCATAAACACAATTGCCTCTGTAGCCTTAAGTGTTTTGAAGCAGCATTGATTATTAAAAGAAAATTTGTATCTATTATGTTTAGTCATTTAAGAAATATTACTGCTAGATACCAACCAACAAGATGTTTTATGAATGGCAAATGCCATTCACAACTGAGACACTGGTTTCTGTTTTTGGAGTGTCAAAGGCTGTATGACCACACAAGGCATAGGTTAAACTAGTTAACTGGATCAAAAATATCGTACAGGCAGATATTTAACAGTTTTTAACAGTTCAGAAAAACAATCATATAATCTTCTTACTACTAATGCATGAAAGCCTAGTTGATACTCAGAATATCCTGGAAAATTACAAATAAGAGTAGTTGTATCTAACATTGACTGGAAGAAATGAGGGAGAGTGGATGAGTATCAGTTTGAGGCTACTAAGTGTTTTACAGATCAATATCAATGGCTATCCTCTTTCAGCTGCCAGCCAGTGAAAATATCTGACTCTTTTTTGTAGTGAGGAGAAGTTGCTATTTTAAAATGCTACTTAGATCTTGTTTCTGTGAACCGGTGGGAGGAAACAAAGGAAGGAAGAAAATTTTGACAGCTGATCCTCCACATTTTATCAAATGCTGCTCAAAATAAAATGATTTCTAATTCACCTGACTCCCGATTAATTTTACATATTTTCTAGATTTTGGAAATATTATCTCAACATCATCCTATTGCTTTTATAAGAAAGTTGATATCAGGAAGAACTGCAGATAAAATTAATTAACAGATTTAACCCAGTTGGTGTTTAGCTTCAAATGTTGAACTGCTCTCTATGAAAGGGTTCTTTACACTCCTCTTGTAACAAGAAGTAGACACATTCCACAACAACTTTCAAGTAATAGTTTTGCACAAAAAATCCAGTGTGACATTTCATGAAATAAATGGCAGAACTGCAGCATCACTATGACGTGACACACCAATAAATCCTAACAGATCTTCAATTACTCTATTTTCCTTCTGTACAATAGTGGGTGCAGGTTAATCCATGAATGACTTTAAAATAAGTATCTCCCGCTATGCACTAGCTGCAGAAGAAATGACAAGAAGAAACCAAGAATGGGTTACTTTTGAGATCGGTAGAATTTAGACACCTTGCTATGATTACAAATCAGATTTTTAACCACCTTTCTTTGTATTATCGCACATAACTCATGGTACTCATAAAATCTGAAACTAAATTGAGAATGCAAGCCATATCTTGCCAGCATTTGGAACTCCAGATTTTTCTAGCAAGATCAATATTACTATCAAAATTATAGAGGTCCCAGTGATTCCCTCAATCCTTAGGCCCTGGGAATAAGGATTTGAGAAAAGATTTGAGTAATAGTGAAATCCAGGGACATTCAGCAGGGATGCTGACAAGAAACAGCATCAGTAGACACTTTACAGTTAAGATGGCAGGCATTCTGCATCTAGACAAGCACTTAAAACCTCAGTTACCTAATATGCAAAAGCCCCTAATAATGCAATTTCTTGCTAGAAAAGCCAATGGAAGCAACCAAAAGCTATCTTTTTTCCTCCGTATTTCAGTCAAATATGATAGCATCCATTCATTTCTTATCTACAGCCTGGGAAATCTTTTCCAATCAATGGAATATTATCGCATGTAAACCAAAAGTCAACTGATGAAATGCCCACATCAGTCTATTGGGATAAATCACTTTATATACATTACACCACAGGCTGGAAAGACAAAGCAATCATAACAGAAGAAAGTAATATATGACTAATTTTTTTGTGTTTGTTTTTTTTCTTCATTGAAGAAGTGGACAATACAGAATGTATGCAAGATGGCTGCACTTACGTAGCAACTGAGGGAACTTCTGAATATAGATTTTACAGATCACTATGACTCTTTGTGGGAGAAGTGACACCAAAAATTCAGGTATCAGCTGTAATTCCTATTATACCTTTCAGAACGTGGTATGCCCATTTCATGAGTTATATTATGTACACTTAGTGCAATTAAATGGCAGAGTAAGAAGATACAGCATGTTCTGAAAGAAATGACACATGAGCTTGGCATTCTTGAATTGAATTTGCCTAGATGAGGATTGGTCCATTAGGTATGGCATCTCTGCCCTCATACAGAATATGCACAGATGAGCAGTTTTATTATAAAATCAGAAATTCTAGAAGTGATGAAGCAATCTTACTTAGGGCTGGAAACCTGCACTTCAGACAGGTAGACTGAATGTAAATGGGTCACAGTTTTCGTATCTTTAACATCTGTTATTTTTACCCAAGAAAGCACATCAGGGGCAAGAAAATTAATTCCCCAATTGCTGTCAACCGAGTTAGGGAACAGCAATAAACAGCTTACTGTAAGCCTCTAGCTACAATAAAATTGCTGTCAATAAAGTGTGCCTGATATGGTTTTGCTGTGCTAGAAGAATAGATTCTTTGGAAGTGAAAATCTGAAATGGAAACTAAAAAGATCCTCCCTTGTTCCTATATACAAAAGAACTTTATCACAGAATTCCAGTAGTATTAAACTCTGAAGATCCAGTTTTCACTCCCCTGCGACACAATTTTATTATCATTTGTGAAACTTTGCCTTTGCACATTCAGGACAGATGAGACTCCAGTGATTCTGATAAAAATCTTTTGCATGGGAAACATTTCAAGAGAAATGAAGCTTGCTAAGCTTTTACTGTCTGTATCTGTATACACAAAATGTTCCCTACTCTAGTTTAGCATTTCTACTGTCACTATTGAAAATGGTATTATAGCTTAGGGTTATGTTCAGATTTCCATTATAACCCCCAGTTTTCACATGCTCTTAACTTTCTGAAAAATTCTTCTTTTCAGCTGAAATTTTCCATGCTTGGTCTCAGCTCAAAGATGAATTTCTTTAGACAGTTGAGCAAAATCTGCTAACCTATTTTTCAGTTATACAAGGATAGAAAAAAATATACTGTACATTTTCACCATTTCTAATATTTTAGTACAGTTATAGATATAGAAATATATGGAACTACAGAACAATTCAATTTTACATGCAGACATTTTTCCAGGTGACTAGTCCTCACCCAAAACTAATATACATGCTAGAACATAAACCAAATTCAGCATAAACCAGAAAAAAATGGATTTTTTTTTAATACTTAAACAATAAAATGAGGCCACTAAAAAATAATTCCAAACACAGACCTATGGAATGCTGTGGTCACAGAATTTAATATTTCCAGGTGACATAGACTCTGCACTGCTGTTCCAATCAACTTACACACCTTGAAATTGCCGCTCTCAGCATATCAAATTAAGAGTCATTAACATTTTCAGCTTTTCTTTTCTCTTATATAAACCCCAAAGTTACAAATGTAAACACTCCAGCGTTAAGATAACATCAATTTCATTTGCCACAGAAATCTTAAGTGATGTGCATTGATCAGCAGAGTCTGGCTACTCATTCCTTGATCAGGCAAGAAGTCCATTGACTAAAAAAGGAGTAAAGCAAACTCCATAGAGCTCATGGTATTGACTATATGCTTAGAAATATACCTCATTATGGAATGCATTTCAGGTGTCAGTCAAGCCCCAAAACCTTAATTTCTGCCACCAGAGCACAAAAATTAAAGGTCAGTGTTAACATATGCTTGGCTTTCCCAAATCTGCTAGAACATTTCCAAAATTTATTAATTACCATCTTGACACAGAAAAGTGCTTAGTGTGTGCTTACGGCTGTCATTCTTGAAGACAACATCTGAACTAATTTAGATTTTTAGGATCTGCTTCAGTCCCACCACTTTAAATGAAAGTTAAGCTTATGCCTAAATGCTATTTGATTAGGAATAAAAACCAGAAGGTTTGCTCATAACCCATACTGATACATATTTTTATACCAGTGTCATTTGCCACTGCTGTACTGTAAATCTGATTAAATGAAGTTCTTGTAATTTAAAACTAGGATAACCACAGTAAATTGTCCCTAATTTCTTTTATTATTCAATCTATTGTTAATCTAATGACACTGAGCAAGAGGGGATTTTTTTCTGTTTATTTGCTTTTTTAAGCTGTCTTTCACACAGAAGAATATAACATGTCTTCTTCTACTGTAATTCTATGTAGCTGTTTGGTGTACTGACTAACTAATTTGAAGTGCATTTCAAAGTTCAATCAAATACTGAAAAGAACACTGATTGAGAAGCCTACATAGATTTCAGTATTCTTTATGAGTCATAACACTGATTTTGGAAGCTTAGCTGTATAAGCTGGTGGTGTGCAACAGCCTTACCAATACTCCTAATTATGTGAATTAGCATTTAGAACAATCCCAAGTTCAAGTATTCAAAAATGCTCTTTTCAGAGCATCCACCAGGTTTACTGCAAGATAGGCACTTGAAGAAGGCTTTGGTTTTTATACTGGGTACTTCTGAAACATCAGCTTGTGCAGTTTAAATTAGACTTAACCAAAGAATTTCCACTAAATTTATTGATGACTGCACAGAAATTGCCCAGCAGAAAAATGCTAAGAAATCTGCACTGAAAAAACCCTACTTTTAAATTCTGAAAGTTTTGAGTTAAGACCCAATTCTAATCAGTTTCTAGGACCAAGCTCCCATTAGAATTAATAAGATTTTGCTTGAATGAAGTCCAAGTGTGGATGCAGGTCTCAGCTCTCTACTAAAAATAACGTATCTGCAAGATACATTGCTTGTGCATTTACCTTGGACTGAAAGAAACTGGAGGTAAAAATGGAGGATGTTAGTATTTCTTAGATAAATATTAATCCTATATTGTTTCTCTGCCTTAACATCCTCTGCAACAATTCATGCATGTTTTGCAAACCACATCAAGAAAATTTGCCAAACAGGTAACTGAATACAACTTGTACAATTAGATAGGCAAATACATAAATTTTTAGCAAGTTTTTCAGATACTGTTTCACTAACACACATTACTATTCAGTAAGATTTTTAAGTCTGAATACTTTGCTTATATAGACCATACTCTATCACAACTCTAAAAAAAAGACCTAGGAAAGTGTATTTAACTCCTGTGCCAATGAATGTTTGCCTAAACACAACCTCATTTCAGGACTTGCAGAGGGATGGCTGCAAATGAATACTGACAGGGGTGCCTATACTCCTCCAGCCAACAGGGCACAGCAAGATACTATCTCCTTCACCACAGGATAAAAAGACACAAACTTAGTTTACATAACTGTTACCTAAGAAAGAGTTATATTTTCAGTTACATATATTATTACATCTTTTGCAGGACATGATCCAAATCATACGATACATGATGTATCTGCTGACTTCACAAAAGATTCAGAAAGACTTCAGTGAAATTTGAATCAGGTCTACATACACTTATAACAACCGATATTATTAACCTGAAACCAGTGCAGTTAAGGTAATGAACACAAGAGAATACTGGTTGGTGACGTGTTTTGGGTTTTTCCCCCTTCATATTCAATTTCACTGTGCAGAGTTTATACATTCTGTCAGGTAAATCATTTTTGGGGTCTTGCCTGCATCTAGATACTGTGGGGGATTAAATCTGAGTTTCCTAATAGAGTTCGGAAAGCTAATTTAAGATGAATTAACAAGATCTCAGAATAGAACAGGAATGTGTGGGTTGGGAATGTTACATATCGTAACTAAAACTGGGGAGAACACTTCAGCTGAGTAACCACAGATTATGCAGAGCTCTTCAGATTATGCAGAGCTCTTCCATAAATTTGTTGGTTTGGTTTTTTTTTTTCAGATTGGTTCTTTTTATAACTTACGCTGACAGCATGTGTATGGTGCTATGTAACAGCCTGAAGATGGCTCTGGGTGTATACTCTAATTCTTTAAAGTCCTTAGAAAGGTTAAGGCTTTGTGAGAATCTTCTGTGATGTTTTCTGTGTCTTGTCGTAAGTACGAGTTGTTTTAGAGCAGTCACTTTAGCAGAACTGCCTCAGAAGTGCTTGTTTTATTCTTAGCATCTTGTTAGTGTGACACCTTACAGACACCCAAAGTCAAGACACAGTTCTGGGAATGTCACATTCATCTCAGATAAGGCTAATGCAACAGCAAGAGGATGACTATATCCTAAACTTGGCTACTGTCAAAATCTTTTTGCAAAGACAAGCCTAAATGTGTCTCACTTGATTCTCCAGGATTCATATCCCTAATAAATTCAGACAAATCACAATCACTTGGAGGGTACAGTGCCAGCAGGAATACGAACACGACTCCCAACACCTACAAAGTCCGTGCGGCGGAAGCAACGCACTACGGAAGCTGCCTTGCAAACACTCAAACTTAACTACTGACCACTCCAGTGCAACTATCATTAAATAAAAGGTTCTTTGGCTGTAATATCAGCTTGATCCTTCCCTCCCCCCACTTTTCCTAGCTACTGCAGGGCTGGCACCGGGCCAGCATAAGCGACATAGTACCTTAGTGCCATCTACAGGCTACACGGACTGGCTAATTTAGTGGCAAAAGACAAGCACCAATAAAATAAATTAGACAGCACCGCATTTAAATCTTTATTAGCAAGGAATTATTAGACCTAAGAAAAACTAATGCGGGATTTGGTTGAAATATGAGTTTCTCAGCCTCCTAATCCTTCTTCACATGGCGTATTTCACAGTTTTAAATGAGTTATGACAGATCGCTTATGCATTACCGAGATGAGAAAATATTTACAATGGGATGAATTTTTTTTTTCCTGCATAATTCAGAAGCATTCCGAGAACACATTCCTTTCAAAAGTATGCTTTGGCCAGGTTTTTTTTTTAAAGATGCACCAGACCGTCTATGCAATACCCACTTTCATCTATTACAGCAAAATCATTTTGAACTCAAAGCAGAGGAAGACTTTCGTATGGCTTAGTTATATCCTACCAACAAACCACGTGTTTCACAGATGAAGTAGCTTGGAAATTCGGCTGTCTTTGATAGGGGAAAAAAATTAACCCCTTTAGTAACACTAACTTAACAGAGTTCCAAATCAGCTTGAACTGTAAAAGAAACTCAAGCCAACTCACATCAAAATTGGAAACTGAAGGTACACATCCCTTCAATATTGAAACATTTTTTTCAGACTAGCTTTAGCACATCAAGGAAATGTTTTTAATTCTTCAATAACTTTTACATTTGGACAGTCAGACACCGGGGAGAAAAAAAAAAGTTGTTTTTTTTTTTCTGTTTTGTTTATGCACATGTATGTACACCCACCTGGATGCAAAATGGACCTCTAAGAATCAGTATTCTTCAAAACTCAAAGTATCAGAGGCGTTTGTCAAATGCGTGGTTAAGCCCCAGGTAAATGATAATGGGGTCAAGTTTTATTTCGTTTGAATTTTTTTCTTTTTTTGTTCCCCCCATAATGCAACTAAATTAAATTAGACTGAATAAAAAAGAAAACCAAAAAACTAACCCCACAACATAGTGGCACTTTTAATACTGGTTGATCGGGCACTTGTATGCAGTACTTATAGACCAGTAAAAGTGCTCGTTTACCTGTCTGGTGTGTAAGGGGCCCTTTGTCTTGAAGCCTCCTTGGGAACTGCACTCTGAGGCACTGAAGTGATCTGAACTAGTGGAAGAGCGTTTGGAAAGGGTGTCACAACCACCAACAAAGGTGTTGTCCAACGGGAGTTCCTGAATCACATGGTGCTTTTTTACTGAAACTGGAGTGTCAGGTTTGAGATGAAAAGCAGACTGTGGAGAGGCAGATTTGTAATGCTTGGCAAGATCAGGACTGTTAGGCTTAAAGGTTGTTGGTGGTGCTGTGCCCCAATCAAATCTTCCTATACTTTGCTCCTCCAGCTCTGCTGGAAGGCTTATTGTCCCGTTGATAGGTTCATGAACTGCATCATCAGGTTTGGACTCCTCAATGGTCACAAAGTTCAAAAGAGAGCTCTTTGGAGATTTTCTTTTCTTCCTTTTCTTTTTCTTGTTTTGCTTGTTCTCCTGATTGGGAGACATCCACTCAGCACCTTGCTTGCTCCTTTGGGCAGCTTTGAATCTGGATGCATGCCGACAACGAACGAGAACTGTGACAAATATGACCACTATCACAACCATGGCACCTGCCACAATAGCGATCATGATTGTGAGATAGTCCTCATTTTGATAGGGTTGGCTACTGTCCCCTATGTTCCGGTCCAAGGGTGTTTCCATAGTCCTACGTATCAAGTCATAAATATAGGAGGCATTTCCAGCAGTGTCATTTACATACAAAAATACAAGCACGAGAGTATGCAGCGATTTGGGATAACCCAAATCACTTATGTTGACAACTAAGCGATGCAGCCCCACATCATTAGGAGTTGGTTTTTCTTCCAGAGTGATATTACCTGTCACTGGATCGATCCGAAACAACCCCTTGTTATTTCCACTTACAATGGTATACTTCAGTTCAGCATTCATGCCAGTGTCTATATCCACAGCAAACACTTCAGCTACCACTGATCCCGGAATTGCTGAGAGTGGCACCAGCTTAAAAGAAGTGTTAGAAGGTGGGTAGATGACAACAGGGCTGTTGTCATTAACATCCATGACATTTATGGTTACTTTTGCTGTAGAAGAGCGAGGAGGCTGCCCTCCATCCACCGCCTTAACATCAAAGGTGTAGGAGCTCTGCTGTTCTCGATCAAAAGAAACATTGGACTTTATAACTCCAGAGTATGGATCCAGCACAAAGTTTTCATTGTCATTCAGGATGGAAAGGGTCACTGCTTTATTTTCCCCAGCATCTGCATCAGTCACTGTGATCACCCCCACTGTGCTGTACTTTGGTAAGTTCTCTGATACGAAAAACTGGAAGTGATTATGAGTAAATTTGGGACTGTTGTCATTTTCATCCAACACAGTAACAATTACAGCTGCTTGACTCTGCAAAGGAGGTGTGCCATTGTCTCGGGCTGTAACAGTGAAAATGAAACGTTCCTGCTCTTCTCTGTCAAAAACTCTGGAGGCTGTCAAAACTCCAGTCTTTCGATCCAGATCAAAAAAGGAGGCATTAGGGCCAAGCTGATAAACAATGTCTGCATTTTTCCCACTGTCTTCATCTGTGGCACTAATAGTTGTTAAGTATAGACCACGCCGGTTGTTTTCAGAAACTGACAGCTCAATTACAGGCTGGCTGAAAATCGGAGGGTTGTCATTTTCATCCTCCAGTTTAACTCTTACCAGGGCAGTCTGGTTCAAACTGGGCTTACCAGAATCAGAAGCAACAATTTTAAAGCTGAATTCTTTGGTGCCCTCATAGTCCAACAAGGAAGAGGTCTCTAACAAATACTGGTTGTCGTAAACCGCCTTCAAGTGGAAGGGGACCTCTCTCTCAATGAAACAGATCACTTTGCCGTTCACATCAGTGTCCTTATCTGAAACCGTAATTAGGGCAATCTTTGTATTGATGGGATCTTTCTCAGATAAGTACACTGTGCCATTGATGGGACTTATTATGTACCTGAGGTCTATGTTAGGAGGGTTATCATTTACATCAGTGACATTGATGGTAACGGTTGCCCGGGCTGGTGTAGAGCTACCATCACTAGCCAGCACTGTCACCTTGTGAATAGCAGTCTCTTCTCGATCTAAGGACCTCTGAACTGTAATCAGCCCTGTAGTGTTGTTTAAAGCAAAAAATCTTTTAGTTGCAGGGGCAACTTGGGCACCAAAAATATATCTGATTTCTGCATTGCTTCCTATATCTGCATCTGTAGCATGAAGCTGAATTACAGAAGTGCCTACAGGGGCATTCTCTGGTATATGAACCTCTACTTGGCTCTCTTTAAACACTGGCCTGTTATCATTGACATCACTTACTGTGACTTGCAGGATGGCTGTGCTGGATTTCTGGGGGGTACCTCCATCCTCCACTTTGATTTTCATCACGTAGGTGTCCTTTTGCTCTCTGTCCAAGTTCTGCTGCACGATCAGCTGAGGCCATTTCTCTCCTTCCGGAGTTTCTACAATATCCAGTCCAAAGACACTCTGCCCATTTAACAACTCGTAGTGCTGTACACCATTGAAACCTGTGTCAGGATCTGTTGCTGATGGGATTGGGAAGCGACTGTTGATCAGAGTGTTTTCTGGGATGGAGATATTGATGACAGGGGATGGAAACATAGGTGCATTGTCATTAGTATCCTTTACAATGATTTTTATCTTGATCAGCCTAAAAAAGTCATTGGGGAGAATCACCACTTCAAGTTCAAAGAAACACTCATTTTCTTCTGCATAGGAAGCTCCAGCACAGAGTTTTTCTCTGTCTATCCTGTTAGACGTCGTAAAGATCTCCCCAGTGTTACTGGACACTTTGACCAGAGGGGCATCCCCGGCTTTAGACACCAGTCTATAGACAAGGCTGGCACTGGTCCCCGTGGCAGCATTGATGTGAGAAATGTTCAGGTCCTTTGGTATGTTCCCTATGGGTACGTTTTCAGGCAGCTCCTCTCTAACAGTGTAAATAAGTTCTTGAGCTATAGCAGAATCCAGCCTTAAACAGGCAATCAAAGCGGCCAACAGGTAAAAATCCCTCAGGTTCATGATAATGTTTTTATTCTCTTTTCCCAGATTTTAGGACTTAAAGGCTTCCAGAGAGGAATGATGTGTGATTTGCAAAAGGAGCCATGCATGGGCTGCAGGATGCATTACATCTCATTTCTTATTTGGAGACAGCACTGTCAACACAACCACACAGAAGAGCATTATTGGTTTTTCAGGCACGACAAATCCACAATCTCCAACTACTACTTGTTCTTGCAATGCACACTTGCAGCAGCACATTTTCCTCCTGCTCCCTTTTACAAGCAATCCCTCTGAACAAACACACCAATATCCCATCAGTTGCATTTGCACAGAGTAAGAATGGAAATAACTATGGGCAGGATTAAGGGGAGCTATCGTTTTGACACGTACTTTCTGGATAATGTCTTGGTACACCGTGTAATCCGTGACATGCCTTCTCCCTCCTAACCCCCCTTCCAGCCAGTCATTTGGTGCAGGTCAAAAACCTACCACACTACTTCTGGATTCTAACTGCTATGTCAGCTGCCAAATGTAATTTGTTGTTTGCCCCCACATGTATTTTTTAGCTCTTGCAAACCAGATTTTCCTCTGCTCCTTGTGCCGCTCATCCCCCCTCTATACAGCTATGGTACTGGGAAATAACCACCCGGACGTGCTGCTGCTGCAGCAGTCGTCACTGGCTACTTCACATCCCTGTTAACTGATGAGACAATAAGAGGACTTACACTTTCTTACACTCTCACTTCACTGTTTCCTTTCTCCAGATGTTGGATACTTCTTCTTTTTAATAACCTTAAACTTTGTTTGTTTTTAAACACAGGAGGCTTGTAATGCCAAATGCAACTTAGGAGCGCCAGCATGTTTGGGGGGGAGGGAGGCGGGGGGTGTGATAATATATTTTCTAATGATGAGAGGAGGAAAAAGGTACAGCCTTTCCCACTGACACTGATCTTCCTTCAGGATGTTATTAGCAGCTGCCACACATAAATACTGCAGACTAATAATGCAGGTGAAAAAGAAAAAAAAAAAAAAAAAAGCAAGCGACAGAGAGACTTCAGTTTGCAGTTTGCATGCTCTGCTAACCACAGATTATCCGGGTGCCAGGCTGCCAGCACCTACAGTTTGGCGGAACTGGGCAGCCCCTAAGCACAAATCTTATCTGCATTAGGCTGCACGCGAGCTGATGCCCGTGATTACTTCCAGCAGAGTGATGCAGGTAGGGATGCAGAGACAGCGAGTAGGTGAGTGAGTCTCTGCCACCAACATCAACGGAGTCTGATACACTGATTCTTTCAGCAGATAAATACACGGCGTGTTGGCTTTTTTCCGCCCCCCTTCCCTTAAAATGAAATGCACCACAGTGTACGGGTAACTTTGCACTTACGTTGGTTGTCTACCTTTGGCGATCTGCTGCAGCTAAGCAATGATCTGTTCCAGCAGAAACAGCACAAATGCATCTGGTAAACCACTAGATTTGGAGAAATCAGCAGCAGCCACACGCTTCCTCCTTGAGATATGTGTTGCTTCGGGGTGGCAAATTAGCAACTCCGGGGAACAAATTCACAGTTCTGTCGTTAGTCATCCTCTCCACGTTTCACTCCTATTGAGCGGCGGTCCTTGGGGTGTTTAACGTGCGTGCAACAACCCAAACAAACAGCGAGCACAAAATCCGGTGCACTTCTCTAGACCGGGGGTATTTTCCACTCTGCACTGCACACGGTTCCCATCCCTCCCTCAGCAGAGCGGAGACGGCTACGTGAAGTCTGTAACTTCTTAGTGGAAACAAGAGTTGCTCTGGCGATGCTTCTCTCTCCCTCTTTATCTCGGGGGTGACAGGGGCCCACAAAAAAAATTACAAAAATAAATTAAATAACGATGTAAAAAAAAAATCCTAATAGATTATTGCTTTGGTGACGGGAGGAAGCGACGGCTCTTTCCCTCCTCCCTCCCAGCCTCTCTCATGCTCTCCTTCTCTCTCTCTCTCTCTCTGAACTGAAATTCTTGATATAACTCTCAATAAGCCCAGGGGGAGGGTGTGA
>VZRI01005493.1:331728-390434 GCA_013397515.1 Upupa epops | reverse complement strand
AGGTGAGGGGCTCGGAGGCGGGAGCGGAGGCAGGCGCGTTGCGGGGGCTGCGCGGCCTGGCGCGGAGGGGCTCTCCCCGGCTGGGGGCGTAGCAGAGGTCGGGGTCGCCCCCAGACATGGGCACGGGGTGGGGGCAGACAGGGTTATGGGGTAGAGCTGGTAAAAATCAGAGTTTGATGTGGGGTTGGGTTGGTGGCGATTTGACGTGGGTTTTTTCTCCTGGCGGTCGGGGGGCGTCTCAGCGCGGTCCGTACCCCCTGTCCGTTTGAGCGGGAAGGGGGTCCGGTGCGGAGCGCTCGTGGCCGCGGCTCTTCGCGCCCTTCCGCAGGGCCGATGCCGCGCAGCCCCGGAGGAGGCATCCTGCCCCGGCTCTCCTCCGCGCGGTTCGACTTTATATTTAATACATGCCTTTTCATTTATAATTCACACTGCTCTGACTCCAGCCTCGTCTGGGCGCTCCCATTTGCGCCTGCACACCTTTCTCCTTCTCCTTCCCGAAGGGTCAGCCGAGACACTTGGCGAAGGAGGGAGAGAGCTTCTCGGCTGGTTTGGGTTTTGTCTGCTTAAACATTGAACTGGAAGACATTCCTCTCTGTGGTTTGATAAATAATAAAAGTGATCGCTTCGCCTTCCCCCTTACATGACACAGGTAAATTATCCAGCTAGCCACAAAGAAGCATCACATGCCTGGAAGGCAGTGTAATAAAATGCCAATGTGTTACGATACAAGTGACCTCAAAAGTGTGACAAGAAGATGATTATAGTGCATTATATATAGTGCATTATATGAAGTGCCTTTTCCAACATTTTCTGAAGCATGAATGAACCTTCATTTGACTGTGCTTTTATTGCTTGCTTTTTGCAGCTTGAACTTGCAAGCCGTATGACACAGTACGTATCCAATTTAGTATGCCCAGGTACATGGCCATGCTGGCTGCTATTGCTAGCTAAGCCTTTAAATATATATATACACACATACAAAACCAAAGACAATGTCAGCATTTGCCTTTATCTGTATGTAGTACTGTGTCCACATTATTTACATGTCTTCAGTTGATAGCCAGCTAAAGATCCAAGTCCCTATCCTGAAGATCCTTCAGATTCAGACTCCTGCCTTTAGACTCCCATATGCATCTGCACATAAGATACACTGTTAAGTAATGGTGTCTGTTACAGGTCAGTAATTTGCGTGGTGTGGCACTGTGTGGTACATACTGATAAATGTACGTACCCTTGCTAGTTATATGAGTGCAGACACTGTGTACATCTGTACATCCTGTAATCCCATGATGGGCAGAGAGAAAGACTCTTAGTTTTGCTGTGCTTTGTGTCCAGAAGACTCCTGTTACAGATACACAGAGGAAAAAATTGATCGTGGTTTTGATGGCATCAAGTCATTGTAGCAAATGGAACTGAATCTAATAATAGTTTAAGAAAAATGTTCATTATGTAATATAGAAAGGATGGCTAGAGACCCAGCATTGAAAGTCAAGCAAGTGACATGAAGGAGTAACCTTACTGCCAAACCACTTAGAAAAAGAATTCTGTGAATGAATTAAGTATGCAGTTCTTTTGTGTTTTAAAATACAAAGCAGAACAGCCATTAATAAAGAAGATAATTAGAGTTACTAGCATTCTGTGTAATGCAGTCTGCTTCTGAAATACAGCATGTTTATGTATACGTTAATAATGCTCACAATTTTCCTGACACTAGTCATATCACAGCAGTATGGCATCACAGACATTTTATAGCCTCATTCTAGTAACACCACAGACATATAGCATTCTTATTCTAATCACACCATAGTCATTTCAATGTCACATTGTAGTCGCATCACATAGCTTGGTAATAATTATTTAACTTTATTGCTAAGCTGAATACTTTTCTGTTTGCTCAGGGATGACTTTAACTTGTAGTCAGAACTGATTAGCACACAGTCATAAATGAGCTTTCCCCACGTACTCAGGGTTAGCCTCATGACCAGTTAGGAAGAGGAAATAAATCAGTAAAATTACAATGAACTAGTGGCTGTTGGATTTAAACTCATCTTGGTCACAAGTCACAATTGTATATTTCTACTGTTTTCTGAGGCCAAAGATGTTTACATGCAGATTAGTCCAGTTAATGTTTGTGTACTTGCTTTAAAATGCTGTAGTTCCTTAACCAATCATGCATTATTAACCTCATGAAAGAGGCAGGTCTTCAGACTATAGTATTTGCACAGCAGATTGTAAAATTGAGGCCCAAAGTACCAAAAGGCTAGAACTGTCACAACTGCTTCTCACAATGGGTGAAAATGAATAGGGAGGGCTGAGTTCCTGAGCAAGAACTGGAATTGGCCAGTGTGGCATTATGCCCCCACCCTAAAATGTGAGGCACTGCTTTGAAACGTTCCCTGTGTTCACTTGAGTAGCCATGTTTTATCCTCCAGTAACTGTTCATTCACTCACAGATATTGTGAAAACTGTGGTATTTGCTGCTGTGCTCTCCTCAAATGCAGCTATGTACCATTATTTATACTGTTCCTTAATAGTCTCCTTTCTTTATCATGATGTATGAGGCTTTTGTCTGCATATAAGAACACTGGACTCCTAATCACATCGCAACCTATTAAAATTACTTATGTATTATAGCATATCAACTATTCATCCACATCATTGCTTGTTATCTTCGCCTCCATATTATTATGTATCAAATTCTTTTCTGTATCATATTTGACTCAAATTCTAGCATGCGAGAAACTGACTCCAATTATTCTGTACTAGCTATAGTCAAATTGCAGTAATGGAATTGCTTACATTGTATCGTACTGGCTACAGGCTCACACAATATATTATACATGAAACTGATTCACATTATGCTTAGCTAACTAAAGACTTTAATCTTGAAGTGTTGAGCATAAAATGCTATCATTCTTCACTGAACTGGCTCTGGTCACTTGATCATTTTGTACCTGGGATTGCCTCTTACAGGCTGTTATTATTAAAGTAAAATGGCTTTTCCTCTCCTGCAGTTCTACCACTTTCTATGGAGAGCTGATTCATATGCTAATGAACAAGGTCTTTTACTTCGTGCCATTGCACTGCAACACTGGAACCTGACCTATGGTGCACCTATATCGTGTCTCCTTCAGTCCAGCATGGCAAAAAAAATGTTATAAACATTCACTTCTGTGTCCTTATAGCATGTTATGCGCTAGTTGTTTAGCAATCTTTAATATAATCCCTGGAGGCCTTGTTTCTTAAATGTTGCTTAAATCGCTAACAAGTAACACCCTTGGTCTCATCTGTGTCAGCAAATATTCAAGGCCAAATTGCTGGTTCTGTCGAGGTATTTCAAGGTGTTCTCATGTTGTGTCTGGAAAAATAAGAGGTTTGGCATTCAGTGTGGCAGCTAAGAAGTGAGGACTCCCCCCTGTTATGGGTAGTCTTTAATCCATTAAGTAGTCCACCTCCACAGGGCAGACATTTACTCTGCTCAAACTACCACTGGCATTGCTTTATCCTTGACTTGGGCTTCTGCCACAATTCATTCCTGCAGTAGCTTCAAGAAAGTCACTTCTTACACGAAGCACTGGGACAGAAAGTGATGCTTGTCATCTGCAGTACTCCTATCCCAAAAAAACCTCTGGGAGTCTGAAGACAAGACAAGAATGCTACAAAGGTGGGAGCAGAATATGGAGTGAATTGTGGAACATTTTCTGCATAACCTTACAAGCACGTTTCTCCTTACAAGCATGCTGCTGTTGTCCAGACTTTATATACCTAATGGTTTAAGTTTCAGGAGCTTACTTCCTGAGTTTTCTTCTCTTGAGTTTAGGGATTGAACCTGGAGTCTTTATTTACATGACAAGTTCAGTAAAAATATTTCAGGTAATGTAAACCATACAAAATGATGGCTTTTCAAAAAGACACATGCTTGAATTAGAAGTTACATTTAATTAATAGAATCATTTTTTATAATAACATAGATGTACTTAATTGGTTTTTGGTTTTTTTCATAATGGTTGTGAGAGCTCTAGGAAAGGCAGAACTTGAACAAACGGATCAGGAGAATACATTAATCTGTACCCTTAAATAAGCTGCAATAGCCAAGCCAGTTAATGATGAATAATTTAAGCCAATCGAGCTGCAAAGATGGGGCAACAGTTGCAGAATCAGGCCCTTTTAATGTGTCTTTCTTTAGGAAAATAAACTCAGTCCCTGGATAATCAAATCACAATAGAGGCAGGTGACAACCTTCATTCCATTTGAATGGCAGAACTAAATTTAACTGAATTTGCCTTTTTGGGGTTTTTTTTTTTTTGACTGACAAAGATTGCAAATGTCAGTTCATAGCTACAAATGCAGAGGTCTACAAATGCACAAGCTAAAAACTGGCATTTTGCAGTGCCAGTGTTTAATCCCTGTCACTGTACAATACAGCAAGGTGCCGAACTCCCATTAATTATTCCTGCTTATTTAAAGGTAGAGATTAACGTGCAGACTTACATTTCTTGCTCAAAAGTGTGTGAGGTTTTTTTCTCCCTCACAGGACGTTGGTACCTATTTAATAAAACAGTAAAAATCAATTTGGATATGACAAAAGGATGATAATAAACACGTGCTGCTTAAAATGTGAACATTGGTCCACTTAAAAGAGATGTAACTGCAAGTGGCAGAAAAAGAAAAAAACATTTTATTCTTTGCTAACCTCGTGCTATCTATGATGATTCAGAAGACAGAAGCAGCCTCTGACCAGTGTGCTTTTGTGTAAGATGAAAATATCGCAAGATCTGCAAATAACCTGATGTCTTATTGATGCTTTATTGTCTAAAAATGGAGAAAGGCAGGAGAAAGCAAAAGACAGGAAAAGAAAGGAAGTCCAAAGGTTTTCAGATTAAACAGTACCTGAAGAAAGCTTTACTAAAGCATTTTTTTTCCATCAAAACTGTGATGTAAATCTAACTGAATGGCGTTATGCTGATACAATATTGACAGGATCAGAGTGAGTCCCAAAGTGCGGAATGAGACCTCCTTCAGGCATTTACTTTGTTTTTCTGCTTTCAACTTCTGACCTGCTCTTTGCTTGCACAGAAAATAGAAAATGCTCAATTTAAATCAATACATATATTCACACTAACTTGCATTAGTAAGACTGACATCCAGATCTGAGCCTAAATATCTGCTGTTCTTCAGTCCTACTCTGATGTCAGTCATGCCTCACTATTTACAAAAGGTTACTAAGGTAGTGAAGCTTGATTAACTCTGTGTCCTCTAGGGAAACATATACTCATTGGACATAGACATTCTTTAAATTGCAGATAGGCATGCAGACAAATGACTAATTTCTATTTCAAAGCTTAATGTTGTTATGACTGCTTCTTCTTGTTTCTAAAGCTTTTGCTTTTCTACATCCCAGTGTTTTGATGGTAGAAATATTGCAAGAGCTATACCCTTTTGTTGAGCTGATTATGCCCATTTATTACCATGCTTATGCACTGAAGGAAAGAACACTTGTTCCTGAACTGCATCAGTTTTCATGTCCCAGTGACATTGCTGTGGTTCTCAAAGAACCTTTGTTCTTAGGGCTTAAGAGCCATAAAAGAGAAGGTGTGTGTCTTCCTCCTATGGATGGCAATACCCTGACTCTGTACTTGCCACCATGTTCTAGCTAAGTACTTTGATGTAATTTTGAGTTTCTGGAGGTTGGTTCCTCTCCGAGCCAGAATTGTGCAGAGTGCTCATGCCGAGCTGAGCCTGAAAGAAAGGATTAATCCAAATGAAATTGCTCTCATTAAAACAATGGGGGAAAATTACAGGTCTGTGTTTGGTACACATTTGGGGAATAGAAAATGTCACCAAATATCTTTGCATTCATTCACATTTTGTTCAATATCCTAACAATATTTAGATTCTAAACAAGATGGGGAAAAAAACCCAGATGTCCACATTTTGACTTCTCCATAGATTCTCACTGTTCCATTCAGTGAATCTATTGGCCAGGTTCCTTAATAGTTACTCTACAGCTTAAAGTAGATAATATGCTGTCATTTATGTGCTAAGATATAATGTAAGCAACGTAAAAATATACACATAAATGGGCAGTAATTTCTTTTCTCGGGAACATACTAGGCATACATAGTCTGAAAGTAGTTGAGAGGAAGAATAAACCAGTTTAATGTGTTTTCCTTTTTTACTACTAATAAATCACTGCTCCCACCTCCCATGTTGACAAGCAGCAGATGTTTCAACACAAACTCCATCAAAGTTAGTCATTTTGTCCTCTTCCTTATCAATGTTTCTGTCGCTCTGAGGACGACATGCCTCAGGAAATAAGTAAGCACCTATCTGTAGGGGCATCAGTCAGTCATGCTTAGACAATTATCACAGCAAAACACACCTCAGACTGATCAATAATTGCTTTCCTTGTCAAATTTCTGGATGTCACAAGCAACACCGAAGAAAGGGATCAGACCAGAGCAAAGCCTTGTCTAGACAGGTAGATTAAATTGCTTTTAGTCCTAACAGAGGCAGGAGGGTGCCACAGTTGTCCGCAGCAAAGCCTAACAAGGAACCCATCTCCCTCTGCCCAGCAATTGGACTTGGGCAGACTCAGATAGTGTGAGCAAGTAAAATCCTCCCTCATAAGGGAGGACACCTTAGAATCAGAAAAATGCAATATTAGGAACTGCTTGGAAGTGCCATAGTTCTTTCCTGGCAAAGTTTGTTCTGAAATATGCCAGAAAGTTGTTATTTTCAGATGGATTTACAGGGATCAGTGCTTAGATTCCCTTTCATATCTCTGTCTTTCCCCTTTATCTTTTTAAAGCTTGGATAGACTGAAGGCCTTCTAGCTGATTAGCTTATATCCGTGCTTGCAAACCTCAGGCCTGCGATGAGGAGACGACACTTACTGCCAATAGACAGTATTTTGGAAAACAGTAATGCAGGTTTATTCAGAGTCCTCTATAGACATTCTTTTCTCTGTATAGCATAGTGTATATAGAGCTATATTACTGTTTGTCACTTAAGATAGTAAATTTGTGTAATAAAAAAAATGTACGTTTTTTTTTGACTGGAACCTCAGAGGAAAAGCATATGACACTAGAAGAAGATGCATAAAGGCATAATACAAAAATTCTAAGTTTATCTCATTTCTGTAATTGGGAGGTCTTTTACTTTCAGGCAAAGTATGTCAGTTACTGTAAAACAAGATCCACCCTGCCTATGCTATTACCATACCAGTGAGGAGGAGTAATTACAAAGCCTTTTTTCCCCACTGCTGCACTCCTGTCAATCCCTTAAAACACCTGTGCAATCCAGTAAACTTCATATACTGAACGCCAGTAATTTCAAAGGTGAACTTTAACTATTCCTTGATTTAGTGTTCCTCAGCTGTTTCTTGACAAACAGAAGTAGAGAGTCTTATTCAAGAGGATTTTTTTCTTATAGCTTGAGTGCAAGAGGACTTCAGGGTATATGATGAGAGTACCCAACTGTATGGAGCACGATAGTTTTGTTGTTCATTACTGACAGAAGTAAGCAATTTTTAAATCAAATCTGAAAACTCTGAAAGTCTTATTAACATGATTACATTTAAGGGAATGAAGAGACTGCCTCCAGTAGCCCTGGAGTTACATGTTTTTTACAGATGGTATAGCAGGAATCTTTCTCTGTACACATACCTATACTACTATGAGAGAAACAGTGGAGTTGTGAGCCTTCAGTTTTCTTCCCCTATTTAAGTATTTGGCCTTGAATCTAAGACTTTGACTGTGAGTGAAGGAGCTCCATTTCATTGATAAAACTGTTTTGTTACCCCAATTTGGTCCCTGATAAGTCAATACCCTATACTTACTGTATGCTACAACTACCCAGTATTTCTAGCCAACCCCATTTAACACTTGGAAGCATTTAATGTAAAATGCTATAAGCTATTGCCAAAGCTTGGCATTCTTTGACACATATATGGCTAAAGAGTAAAATGTTTAGTTATTTTTAAATTACATATCTGTAAGCTCTTAAAGTTGTGTATATAAGCTTTTTATAAGCTTCAGTTTCCCTAAAAACGTGAAAAAGAAAATAATTGACCTTGAATCAGTGCTGTGCCTGAACATGGTCTTTAAGGCACTTGGAACTCATTTCAAGAACAGAACCTGCATGTCTTACTGATATGAAGACATAATAATGGTGAAAATCCAGCTCATCCTCACAAAAATCAGACATGAGGTTAATTTTCATAATTCTTTCTTTAACTGTATGAATTTACCATTACAAATGATTATGTCAGGGTTTTCACACAGCCTAAGGCAGTTCTGATTTAAAGTCTACTGTCACAAATTCTGTCCTGATTAACATTGATTCTGCTTGTTCTGATGTGAAGTTGTTCTTGCATAATACCATAAAGCCACTGAGAAGATAACTAGTTAAAAAACCCTAAATCCTCAAAAAACAGATGTAAAACTTTCTGAGTTGTCTGAAGTAAGTTAAGTGGACAGAATGTAGTCATCTCCCTCATAATGCAATCCTGCAAATCTGAATTTAAATGTCATCAAACTGGAGGAAGTTTCTCCACAGCTTGCTCAATTTTATATCATTAAAATTTCTGAGAAGCTGAACTTGAACTTTTTGCTGTTCAAAAGCCTCTTGCTCTTGTCCTGTCTGAGCAGCACATATCTGAAGCCCAATCAGTATCTACACATAAGATGCTTTTTCTCTTGTCACTGGATAAAACAGTGCAGGCCTACAAGCTTTGTGTAAAATATAGTGCATTTTATTTTACCTATTTTTAAGGACAACCATGAAATTTGTGTCCTTGGCCCAGAAGGCACTTAGTCATTTTTCCTTATTGTAGACTAAAAATCACAATTCTTAATTTCTGAAAGAACATTTTAACTCTATCTCCTGATGATGCTCTTCACTTTGATAGTGCAGTTGAAATTCTGCGTGTGTGTACGCATGCAGCCTCTCTTTAGTTAATTTACCACTCTTAAGAGGTCTATAAGAATTCCCTAGCATTTTGACTACTTTCATTTTCCTGAAGAGAATGCTCTCATTCTTTGAGGGAATCTGATGGGAGCTGCAAACTGAACAGGTGTTCAGAATATTGCTGCAACATGTACAGCATTCTCTTACATGTGCTTGTGGATAAGCCACCATGGTGGACACAGTTCCTTCATCTCTGACTGGTCTAAAGTAAAGACTGGACTGTCATTTATTTTTGAAGGCAAGCATTCTAGAATTTTTCACTCTAGCCATGTGTTCTAGAGGCAACCCAAGGTGTCCCTATCTGGGAGAGACAATGTAAGCATGACATTTCAACCACTAAACGGCTTCCTGGAGCTCAATCTGATCTAATTTAGTAGCTCAAGTCCCAGAAAAATTACCCAGACACTTTCCAAAATGTTATGCATGAACTGTGTTATAGGGGGGCACAAGGGGAGTTTCTGTTTTGGGGTTTTTTTTTTATCAGATAAATGTCAGAGAATGTCTTCATTACCCTGACTTTAAAAAAAAATCAGAATTAGAGAGTAATTAATCCTCCTTGAAGACATTTACATCTAAATAGGAGTAACTGATCTAATGAACTCAAATTTACTGTGCCACAATGAATGTAGATTGGTGGAACAAAGAATAGTTGGGAAAAATGATTAATATTTATACAGTGTAATTTTTAAACAAAGCCATTCAGAATAATTAGGCATGTGTGTGCATGTATGTAAGACGAAGTTTCGGTAATTAGGAAGCATTCCTATGGCATATTTCATAGCTTGAGATTATTTAAAGATGATTTAAAGAGCAGCCCTTTCTATTGAAAGAAAAGCACAAGACTTTTACTTAGTATTATAGACGTTTTTCTTGTTTTCCCTAGAACCACTGAAATCTTGGACGCTGCCGTCAAGAGAGCAGGCTTAGGCTCAAACAATACTTGTCAAATGTATTTCGTTCCATTTCCAGCTATTTCTTATAAACGCCTGCACATCTTCTAAATGCAGTAAACAGTGTCATCTAGAGGATATTTTTAAGTACTGCACGTCATCGGCAAACCGACCTCTCTCCAAAGACTTTGAAAAGTGTAAGCATTAAGCTAGAAAGTTGCCATAGTAATTACCTTTTTTTAAAAAAATAAAAATATTCTTGAATATCCCCTGCTTTCAGGATACCGGAAAGACCAATACCCTGTCACAACACAGTGCCTGGATGCCTTAAGGCTGCTCATTTTATCAGAGGCATTTAAAGAAATTAGCTTGCACTATTACATTGAATATTTGGTTTAGCTCAATTAAGGTGACAAAATGCTATTAAGATTGCCATAATAGAAAATACGAGAATCACCTTTTGCCAAAGAAAAACCTGTAAATCTCATGTGTTATCCCACTCCTGTTTGTCTCAGTTTCATTATCTTTTGCAGGAATTTGAATATCTGAGGCTGTGTCTCATTTCAGTCACGGGTCAGGCAAGAGGGCAATCTGTATAGAACTTGAGTGCAATAGGTCCATTAAGATGTAACTTGATATCTGCTTTACAAATGAGCTGCATTTAAAACATACAATGCTTAATGAGGCTATCATGCTAATTAAATTAATTAATAAAAAATGGAAATATGAAATAAAATCAAACAAGACAGTTACATGATAAGGAATTTAATTATAGCCAAGTTTCAGTAAAGCTGTCAACTAGTTACTGATAAAATGTGGGCTAATACTGGGTAAAAAGCAATTTTCCTTCCATAATTCTGCCATAATTAAAGTGACTTTCAAAAGTTGGCATCACTTGCAGTCAACAATAAGTTTACATTTATATGGGTATATATTATGGGAGAAATTATAGTAGTAAAATAATGACTCAAGGTAGTTTAAAATGCTGCTACATTGAGCACACTATTTCCTGACAAGAAGTGTTGCAAACACTTGCAGGAATGAAGCTGAAGGAGAGAAGATGCCTGTTCGATGTTGCTTTTCCTATTTTAGTGACTATCTCATAAAGTCTGCTGACAAGGATGAAAGGACCATAACCTTTGTGGTCAAATAACAGTAGTAACAGTAAATAAAAGAATTAAAAAATGCTGTTTAAATGCCTTTGCTTTTGCAGGTACAGAAGACACCACAGAGCTGACAGTGCCCCCAGTTATGAGGGACAAAGATGGAGGGGATGGGGGGAGTGCATAGCATCCAGAGCTTCTTCCTGAAGAGATAGCAACAGCATCTCTGCAGAGATCAGGTGCTTTGTCAGGCAGAACTCTGCTGGATTTGGATGTTTGCCTGGTAAATGCATTTATAAGGAGAAAACAAACATGTTCCCACAGTTGCACAGAACCTTTCTTGTTTTGTGCACTCTTTTATTTTCAGATAGAAGAGCACCGTGTTTCTGACTGCTCCCTGTGCAGAGCTCAAGAGGCAGCATATGCGATACAGGGTAAGTTTCTGCATGTGAATACTTCTAACATGATCACTAATGTCTATACATCTCCAGAGGTTTGTGGTGTAGGAAGGCATTTGCTCTAGCAGGATATCGGGATGTAAAGTGTGAACTATAGTGAAGGAAGTGAAAAGAGCAAACATCTGGGCTTCCTATCTTGAGGTAGCTGGGGAAATGGAAATGGTGGTGCAAAGAAGCATCAAATACAAAAATGTGATCCCTTGCAGCAGACTTTTTTTTTTCTGGTAGCAAAGTAAATTTCTTTATATAATTTAGTTGTAGAGATTTAGGAAGCACTAGATATCAAAAGATGTGGGACTATTCTGGCAGTAAAAGACTGTAAACAGGAAGGCCAAGAATGAAGCGGAAACAAAGGCAAGACCAAGAGACAGGATCTAAATTAGGAAACATCTATGCATCTTCTGTATAATTAAAATAAACAACCTTACTTGTAACCTATTGCTAGTTTGATGCAAATATTTATATTTAACATGCTGACAGTTGAAAGTATCACAGTGAAGTTGTACATTTGTCAAGTTGCCTGTGCCCTAATGCCTTGACTACCAGTGTCCTCAAAGGACAGTATAGTTCAGTGTTAAAGGCACTGTCCCAGTGTCTCACACTGTCCCTAATGAATAGCTTCAGTGTCTGCAGAAATGGCTTCTGTGCTCAGTGGAAAAGATCTTGCAAATACAATTGGCCAAAGAGTGAGACCTCAAATTCAAATTCTTGAAGCAACTACTCCCCAAAGTGTAACTTTTGCACAGAATTAGTTTTGTTAGCTCAGTACAAATGAATATTTGCATTAAAATGGGTAGGCGTTCATGAATTATCACCCTGTCTAAGTGTTGTATAACCATCTGCACTGCTGCCCTGTTACATGCAATGTTGGTCTGTTGTTTCTAGTTCATATAGAATTTATTTTTCTGTAGGAGAGCCAGGCATTCCCATTTCCAAAGGCAGTAAACGGTACAACAATACCATAGTCTTTCATGAATTCATTTTTGGGGGAGACATGGTGCAGTTTAAAAACTGTTGGAAGGAACAACCCTGACAAATCACATTTTTCTCTGCTACACTTCAACAGCAAGCAGTTCTTCCTGTTTTTACTTGCTCAGTAATAGTTAATTACATGCTGTATTGAAAATCCCCCATTGCACTGACAAACAGTTGAGAAACAGCAGGAGTTTATGAAGCTAATACCTGCCCTTACATACCAATCCATAGAACTTGGATACTGTCTTGCAGACAGCAATAAAGATGAGGGTAAAGAAGGTAGTGGGAACAAACTTTAGCTGATGGTGCCAGAGGATTGAAGCTGAACCATCTATTAAATGTGGATTTCTAGTATTGGACTAGATAATCACAGTGAATTGATAGGATAGCACAGCCAGCAATGGCAGGAATATGTTTGCTGAAAATTTATGTCAAGGTTGCCTTGGAACTGGTGTAATACCAATGTAAGATTTCCTTGTCTGTGGAGATGCATTTTGTCACAAACATCTGGCAACATACCATTTCTGACTGCTCCTGGTAAGCTGTAAACCCATTTGAAACTTCTGCCATGTCATAACCTAGCATTGGTGTCAACAAAAGTGCAAGTATCAATAAAAGAGCATGGCAGGAAGACATTTGAGGAGCTTAAAGCTTCATATTCTCAAATGGCAGCTTCAGAAGCAGCTTGTACTGTTTGGTTGTTGTTTTTTAAATAGTTTTTTTTCTTTCAGGAAAATGCAAAAAAGTTTGATTATGTGGTTTTAGCTTTTGCCAGCGTATCTAGTATTTGGAACACTGTGCACAACCACAAAGCTATGAACATAAGAGTACTTGCATGTCTGCTTTCCGGGTTGGCAAATTTAGAATGTGCATGAGCATGAAAAGCTTCCAAACATTTTAATATTTATGTGTGGAGATACACATTGAGACCTTCAGGCTTATGCTTTCTTTTCAATGATAGGAGGAACTCTGTTGTATGTGTGTTCTATCTTTATTTAGGTGAGATTCAGAGAAGCCGAGTCTTTGACAACATTTGGTGAAAGCACATCTTCAAGTCCTCACTGCTGACCAAGTAGTTAAGGGATGTTGCTGGTGTGCTCGGTGGCTCCCACTGAGCCTATGTGCTCAGATTTCTTTTACAAAAAATGCAAAGTGCAGAGGAAAGTGAAAAAAGTGGAAAACCTCATCATTTTCTGCTGTGGAGTTGAGCATGCAGCAAACCCTCCCACAGATAGTAATGGTCATCTAGAGGGGAAATATTCCTGATTTAGATTGTCACATCTTGGTAGGATTCTCTTTCTGAATATTGGATTCAAAGTTAGTTGATAAATATAATGATCTGCATTCCCAGATCTATGCAACATCTTTACTGATGACCTTGGTGAGGGAATCGAATCTCTCCTTATTAGATCTGTGAATGACACCAAGATGCGGGGGAGTGTCGATTTGCTGGAGGGGAGGAAGATGCTGCAGAGAGATCTGGACAAGCTGGGTCAATAGGCAGAAGCCAACAGGAAGAGGTTTAACAAGGCCAAGAGGCTGGGGAAGGAACTAAAGGGAAAGTTTTATGAGGAGAGGCTGAGGGAGTTGGAGGTATTTAGCCTGGAGGAGACTCGGGGCAGGAACCTTATCACTCTCTATAACTACCTGAAGGGATGTTGTAGACAGGTGGGGGTTAGTCTCTTCTTTCAGGCATCTAGTGATAGGATGAGAAGGCAGGACCTGAAGCTGTGCCAGGGCAGGTTTAGTTTGGATATTACGGAGCACTTCCTTATGGAAAGGGTGATTAGACATTGGAGTGGACTGCCCAGGGAAGTGGTGGAGTCCCCATCCCTGGAGGTGTTTAAGGACAGACTGGACATGGCACTTAGTGCCATGGTCTAGCTGATTGTGCTTTTGTTAGGTCATAGGTTGGATGATCTTAGATGTCTTTTCCAGCCTCAATAATTCTGTGATTCTACGGGGAAATCGAGAAGTCTTTACATAGCTGCATACATGTTATGTGCAGAAAGAGACCTTGTGGAAGTTCCCTCTGCATTCGTGTGGCAAGAAAGAAAATGACAAGTAGAAATCTGAGACAAAATAAAAGGACAAAACTAAAGCAAACTAAAAAAACGTTGCTTAGCAATGCATCCTGTATCACTCTAGGGAGATGGTCTTTGCCACAAATATTTACATGTTATGGGTAAAATTTATTGAAAAACAGGGAAACATTTGTGCCAAGCCAAAAACATAAATAAATGGTATATTGCAATGCTTCTCAGTGCTGTAAAGATCAAGCTAGAAAAAAATGTTAAAGCAAAAACCATAAACATTTTAAAAGGCAGCTAAATTTGAAAGAACAGTTTATTTTTAACATTTTTAAATTTTCTTTATTTTTTTTTTTACTTTACGTTATTTTACTTTAAAGGTTTGGAGAATTATAATTGAAAAAAATCAGTAGGGGAAAAAATATTCCTATTGTAATTGTCTTTATTCTTCCAAGTGTTTTTTTTTGTATTTGTAGAAAGCCTCACATATTTTGACATCTCCTTTTTTCCCATGTATGGTCCACTTCCTCTCCAGCAGACTGCTACAGACAGCATTTCAAATTTGCAATGGTGTACTTTTTGTACCTGCAGTTCTAGTAGAGCACATTCAAATGATAAAAATCCTTATCATGTGAATATATTCATTGACTACATCAACATGAAACCCAGGCATCATGCATCTTAGACTGTTTGGTGGCATGCTTCAGGTGACAGGTTTTGTAGTTTGCTGTGTGGGGCTTGCTGTAGCACAGCATCTTACACTCTCCAAGGTGTGTTCCACAGCATTTTGTATTTCCATTTTATCTCAGCATTTTATCAGGCTTAATGCATAGCATTTTTAACAGCAAACCCTTGCTAGGACCGCTTTATAGCGTAGACTTGCATATGTATGAAAATATATAAAGATAGCAGGGCACACGGATGAGGCAGGAGGTAAAGAATATTTTGAACCTCTAACATTCTCAGTACTCAGTGCAAAACCCATTTATTTTATAGTGGAATTTGTACACATCCTCTGAGGATAAAAAAAAATAGAATTTCAGGCACAGAAAGTGTCATATTTTGTCTCTCATATTACAAGGCAGGGACACCTTGCTGTTTGTGCCAGTATAGATAACTATTTTCTTTTATCACCTTAGAAGGAATCCTGAGTAATAAAAATCCTCTGTACCTTCCTGATCTGTTCTTTTTAAACAAGCAAGTCCTCTGCTTCCTGGCTACACAAGTGAATGACATTTTACAATGTAAGACATGTGGGAGAAATACACATAGGATTAGTTGCTTGTCCCTCAGTAATCTCTTAAATTCTTTTAGCCTTACCTACTGTTCACCACCCTGTCACTGTGACATGCTAAACAGTCCGAGTTATTTGTTTGTTCACAGTTTCAGTGCACAGTGTACTTTGTTGAAAAGCTGCGCTGGACAGCAAGGTCAAGAGCTGCTGCTTTGTTTTGTCCAGGATTTTGCACTCTGAAAGGAGAGGGAGATGGTGTTATCTCTGAAAGAGAGCTTAGAGGCTTTTGCTGGAAAACCTTTGGCAAGTGCAGGGTGGAGCAAGCAGGGAGCCTGCAGCTGGCGTGTGAGCAGGAGAGAAAGCAACGAGCAGAGACAGAGGTGACAGAAAGGAAACTTTCTGAGGCAGTCAGGGGGAGTTAACTGCAATACACAGTGAAAAATGCTGGATGGAGGACAAGGTCAGAAGGAAGGACAGACACAGTGGTTTGGGGGGAGATTTGTTTTCAAGCTGTTTCTCCCACAAAATCTTCTTTCCCTTTATTGTAATAGTTACCTTGTCCTACCCTGTGACCTAATGAACGATTATTTTTATCACTTAAAGCTGTATTGTGTGGTTTGACGTAAGGAATAATGTTGGTACACTTACCCCATGGCCTGGCTGACTCAGTGTCACATCACACTGACCAGCAATTTGCACAACGAACAGCCTCTCAGCTACAGGACAAGAGGAAAACCTGACTGCATTGCTAGTCTACATCCAGAAGAACTGAGGTGGAAAAAGACCTACTGTCAGTATGGTTTCCCGAAACAGGGAAGGGGATATGAAGGTAACATTTCTGAACTGGGTGTAGGAGAGAGTATTTCTTCTCTGATGCCACGTCAGCTGCTGCTGGGAGCTTATTAACCTCTGTATATGACCACTGAGGAATGAATCCCTATCAGTTTACAAGGCATAGAAAATATTACAAGGCAGAAGATGGAAAAAGACGTGATAGGACAAACCGAGAGCAGTCTGAAGGGCACATCTTTTTATTAAGCCTGCCAAACACTGCCTCCTGCAATAGAAAGCTGCAGAACTTTCCAGGTTTTGTAAATAACTGTTTCCCCCATTACAGTAAATACATAGCCTATGCTTCAACATGGGCCTTAGACTTTAAGAACCTTGCCCTCCATTCCCTGGTTTTCCACAGATGGGTGCTCTCGAGCACTAATGCCTTTACTAATTATGTACTAGTGGCTTGACAATGACATAAATGTTATTCAAACTTTTCTAATTGCTGTTGGAAGGTTAGAAATGTGAACAAAAATGCAAAGGGAAGTCAGTCTGTTGCTGGTCACAAAAATGAAGCTGTGAACAGAAATACTGCCTTTCAATAACTTGGCCCATCCCAAATTTAAGTATAACCAGTTAGATAATGACTATGCTAACATTTTGGCTTGAATGTTGGAGGAAACAACATAAGCAGTGACTGCAGAAACTTTGTCAAGGTGTACATGGGGATACATCCTTCTGAAAGGTTCACAGAAGATGGTTAAAACAATCTGTTCCATTGCAATTCTGGCTTAAGATAAAGTATCGACCATCTTACTGAGCACCTATAGCAATGGTGTATTCTCTCCTGACTTCAGCTATTATTCCTTTCTATAGCCTCTTCTTTATCATTCTAGTTGTGGAGATGTGTGGGTTTGTAGGGATTCCTCAAGGAAGCAAGTCAGATGGTTACTCAAAGCTTAAAGGGTTTCTTCCCTGAATATAGTAAGGTGATGGTCTCAAAAGGGCTTTTCTGCTGCCTGCCTGAAGACTGTTTAGAACCTTACCATTATCTAAGGGGCTGCAGAGAAGAACAGTTAGGTACAACCTGCACAGGTTTTTCCTTACACTGAGGACACAAAAAGGATAACATCTTGCAGCCAAGCTTTGGACCATGATTTCAAGAAGCAACACACTGCAGTGTTTATAGCTCACAGGTGTCCAGGAAAGGAGTTAGGCAGGAAGTCCATAGGTTGACTAGACTATAAACTGAATTGATGTATATATTTTGGTGACTTGTTTGCACTCCTTTCGTCCTAACTTCAGTTCTGTTTTGCACAGGTTTCACTTATTTAATGTATAGTTACCTCAGACAATTTAAACTTTTTAATAGAAATGATCACATGCTACCTTTTCTGTACTTTAAAAAACATCACCTTTGGAAATAGTTTTCTGATACATTAAAAATAAAACTTCTTCATAAAGTATTGTTACGTAAAACTTAAATAAATTGCGCAAACTCAATTTGATAAAATTAAGGTAAAATCAAGAGAAAGAAATAGCTATCTTCTTAAGTACTAAAAAGAAACCCCAAGTGGTTGTATCTCAGTGTTTTGGAGAAGTCTCTCACCATTGTCAACTTAGCCGTAGTGGTGCTTTCACAGATAACATGTTTTCATGTTATTATATTATCACCGAGTTGTTTCTGACTTTATTCAAAGGTCTCTTCTTCCTTATTTTAGTCATCAAAACATCTGTACAGTGTTGTGCAACACCCTTAGTGCTAACAATACGTTGTGAACTGTATCTCCAGCACACAACAGTAGGCAGTTATTAATCAACAGCAACCAAAGGTGGTAAGTTTCCAGAAGACACTGACTGTGAGCTTTTGAATTCTCTTGAGAATGTAGAATTTGGCACAAAAGCTGCCCGAGCCTTAAACAACCTTTTTAATACCTTGATTCTGTAGTTGTTACTGATCTATGCAGCTCTGGAAGTGCAGTCCTTTTTCACCAAGCAGTGCTTGCTTTATGAGTGTCTAAATGGCATTTTAAAAGGTAAATATGATCCAAGCAGCAATCACATTCTCCACCACAGCTTCTGGCTCTTGTTGCCAAAACTATTGTTTCTATCCTTAGCTTTATTAGCAGTCTGACTTAATTAGATAAATTACATTATTTAGTGGTAAGTTTGTTAGTATATCTTTGCTAATCATTGCATATTTAATGTGGATTTTGTTCATGTAGATAGACTGATGGGCGGGGAAAAAATCCAACAAAACAGAAGACCTAAAACAAAGTCTGAAGGAGGGGCCCTTCTACCCAAAATATTTATCCAATGAGGAGACAAAATGAAGGGACAAAGATTGTTTCATAAGGTGGATTTCATTATGGTCTTCATACTGGAGGCAGAAGTGTTAATTGTTGTCAAGAAAAACGTGGTAAGATGACTGATAGGTAACAGGTGATGTACTGAGTGAAACCTGATTTCCAGGTGTTCTTGCTCAGGTACAGAGGGAGCACCTGCCTGCTACCTCTTTTCTTTCCATTACTTGAATGAAAGAGCAGCTCCCAGGTATTGTTCTGAGAGTTGTAGGAGCATCTTCTATTACATGCTCCATCGGAAATACTTTTTATGGGAGGGTTAATAAGTACAAGACTCCAGAAAATTAATTGCATTGTGCTAGGGATAGCATTGCACACATAGTACTGTTTAGTACGAGAATGCCCAATATATGACAGTGGGTGACCATTACAGGGGTTTACTGTGCCAGTGCTATTGCAGTGCCATGCATTGTTTGATAGCTATCAAAGGGCTGCTTAGGTACTTTGTTATGCTAATGGATATCTTGCCTTTTCCTTCATTTCCCTGCACTGCTTTTTAATATAACTTGTAATCCTGTGAGATTGACTCAGATCAGCTTTATGTGAAAGCATCTTCAAGTTCCTTCGCTACGTATTTAGCTGTTGCTCCCTTATGCAGAGGGTAATTTTCCTATAGTTTTCTATTTGGATGTGCTTCAAAGAAGAGAGTAATGATCTTTTTATAGTTTTCTCAGCAAGAAATCTAACCCTCTTGTTGCCGAAAGGTACAGGGAATTTTTCAAAGTCCTGTTAAGAATGTTCTTAGGGGTGTGACCATACATGTGTGTATATATATATGTGTGTGTGTGTGTGTGTATCCCACTACAGGATTAGTTGTTTAACTACTAGGCTTTAATGTTATAAAATATTATGTTTGAAAAAGCATTCACATCTGTAGAGGAAATGGAAGAAAACAGTGAATTCCAGAAAATAAAGTAGGAGGTAATTGACCTGGCTATGGAACACCAGGAATTGTTGCATGGGTCACACAGCCCAGTTTGTTATGGTTGTGGTTGTGGTATGTGCAGAAAAGAAGGGGTCAAAAGCCACAACTCAGATGAATTGCTTTAGACATCTGTGGTTTGTGGCCTGGTCATCCTGTAAAAGGACTTGCTATCTCACTGAATCAGACTTTCTGCAGGCACATAAGAATTCAATTCACAATATCCACTTGAGGCCTCTCACATTCTGAACACCCAGCCAATGTGCTAAAGCAATCAACTGAAAGATCAGCAGCATCTAAAACTATAATGCAAGATGAGGACTGAGCAGGAAAGACTAATGATTGTTCTAAAGTCCCTTTGGTGAGACTCTGCTGGACTCAGATGAGACTATTTTAATAGGAAACACTTAATGGTCACATCCCAAGTGTTCTAATGCTTTATCTTCATGCTTTGTCTTTGTACCTCATAAATAGTTAAAGAATTCTTCAATTTTGCAGCTGTTATTGTAATTAGCAAGCTAAATGACTTCTGCTTTTAAAATCATGAATCACAGTTAACTGCTTAGTGTTACTGCCATAGACATGTGCTTTATTGACATCTTAAACCCTTTCATTATGAGTCTGCCTTTTCTTTCCTTGCATATATATATCTGTTAATAACAGTCCCCTGTCCCTATCCAAATAAGTGGCTCATCAAGCGTCGATCGATGTAGCTAAGGCAGTTAGTGATCAGTGGGTTTGTAAATAATTTTCCTCATACATTTGTTTATGTATTAAGGAGCTAATTTAGCCACCTTCATTTCTAAAGCTGGCTGTAGTTCACCCTGAAACTTCAAAACGTGTTTTGGTTTTTTGGATTAAAAACAATGAATCAGTTGCAGACAATTTATTTAATCTTAGAGTTTATTTTCCACTATCATTGCGGGGTAGTACAATTCCTCCTACTTGGGCCACTTGATACAGGGTTCAGTTCCCCTCTCTGTGTCACACAACACACTGGAAAAGTTAAATGCAGGCTGTGAAAGATAGTGTACTAGATCATTAATGCCCCACTTAACACTTCTGGCTCCTACCTCCCCTATTGTCTGGAGAATAATTACCTCCTGCACTGGATCATAGCTTCAACACCCTCTTAGCATTCCTGGATGACAATGGACCAGAGCATCAAGGCACAGCTGGCTCCTACTCCCACTCCCACCTATCATCTCAGATGATCACACAAACTTCTTATCGTCTGGTACACTTGTGCCAGTACCGGTAGATTTCCGGGAATTCCAGAAGCTCAAGATCCATCAATTTCTGGACCTGTGCAAGCTAAAACATTACACCGCTGCAGTTAGGCGATAATGGAAAAGTGTCTGACAGAAGTAAATTCTCTCAGACCCTATAAATATCAAAAATGAGATCCCTTTGTGCTCTCCTGGATCACAGTGAGCTGCATCCAGCACCTCCCCTGAGCTCTTCTCGGAGTCTTCTGCCAACAAGCTTGACGCAACACCTGGGTGAAAACCACATTCTTGAGACTCAACCATCACCTGCTGATGTGATGTAGATGTATTGTGAGTAAGTATTCCAATCCCAATGACTAAAATCCAACCCTTCAATTTACCTGATACTAGCAATAAAATTTTGTTGTTGTCAAATCAAACTGTGTTAAATATATTCAACCATGACACAGTGCTGAACAGTCATGCCATTTTAAATTTGTTTTAGAAAAAAGAGGAAATCTGCTTCATTTCACTTATGAATGATTCCATTTCATCAGTATCTGAACTCATTAACTTGTTTAGAAAGGAGTTCGGATTCTTTGCTATGAATGAAACAGTTGCCTGTAGTATAGGTGTCAATCCAGCAAGGCTTCTGAAAAACACAGTGAAGCAACAATGTCTGTTCTCAGTGTGCAAATCCTCTGGTAGATGTAGCCTAGTATGACAGTAACAGAGTCGCAGTAGTCCCAGCACCAAACTATGCTTATGGCAGACTGCTAGCATGCATTCTAAATTTGTTGTGAATACTTCAGCACCGCAGGCAATATTTTTTCTTGAAGTTTCCAGATTCCACATGCTTCCAGTATAAGTTGTTGTCCTAATGTTACACATCAGGGTATGAACTGCCTCAGTCTAAGATTTCTTGTTTACTAAATAGATGAAAAGGTGCTTGTCATGGCTGTGAATGGCTGACTGTGATCCAAACAGCATTGACAGTTTCTATACTCTTCCTATTTTATCTGCATTTAAGCAGACTGAAGAAGAAATGTAAAGAGTATATGAGACTCTCAAAAGTCCATGTAGTGTGTTGCAAAATCATGAAGATATATGTAGCAATATTTAGGAAATTGCTACTAACTTCTGGAACAAAGCTTTCTCTTTTTTTTTAAAGAGCAGTTTATGTTTTCCTATTGGATTCCATGAGCAGTCAGAAACACAAAAATACAGAAATATTTTAATAGAAAAAAATAAAAGGCATATTCCTAGTATGGTGTATACTGCTCTTTGAATTATCTACTTCTCAAAGAGATTTAGTTTCTTTCTTCATGTGAAAAATACGAAAATAGAACAACAACAAAACCAACAACAAATACTTACAAGAAACAAATACATAATAAAATACGAGCAAGAGTAGTTTTACCATGCCTTTGCAGACACAAATATTTCCGTAAGTTTTTGAAGCACTTTAGGATACCTGTAAAACTCAGAAATACGTGAAATAAAGAATTGTCATTGCTGTAAATTACAGCATCATTTCTACGTGCCCAAAGAAAAAAAATATTATGGAAATTTCATTAAGGAGTAAAACTATTCAAATGTTCCATATGGACCAGATAATCCACCTCATTCCATTCCAGTCAAGCTCTACATGAAGGAAAAGTCAGCGAAGAAGGGGTCAAAAGAATTGACATTTATGCAGATATTATATTTATTACTACACCAATATTTAGACACTTTAATGGGGAAGAATTGTAGGAAACTCTACCAAATGTGTGTGTCATAAAAGACTACTGTTGAGCTCAGTGAAACTTCCAGGTGTGAACAGTTTCACAGTTTTATTCCATGGCTTTGTCTTTAGGTGTCTCCAGCAGAGAAATTGGTTTCCTTTTTAATTGTTGGTGGAGCCTTACAGCCTTTAGACACTGCTACTAGATAGATCAACAAGAAACTGCAGATGGCTTTTTTTCTGTAGCCTTGGTGTTACTGAAAATGGGACATAGCTGCCAAAACTATTGCTTGCGTTGTAGAACAAGTTCTTTCCTGATGTAAAATGACAGTCTTCCATTGACTCCAATGACGTTACACCCAGTTTATGCCAGGAGAATATGTATCTCTTTATCCATTTATCTATAAACTGGTTGCTGTGACTTAATTTCAAATGAATTATGTTACTGTTCTTGGTCTGTGCCCTTGCAGCACTTTATTACTTAGAAGGCTAGTTCAGCAGAAATAAATAAATATGTGATTTGCAGTTTCAGCAAATGTCCTAGCCAGGAACAATGGCCTCTCTGCAGTGTTCCAGACTAATTGCCCCCAATTTTCTGCTCTAACCTTCATACCCAATTCATTCCCTTCTTGCACTGTTCTTACTGTTTTTCTACCCGATCTTCATGTTCACATTTTCTCCAGTGTCAGCAAGCTCTTATGTATTCAAATTCCTTTTGAGAATAACTTCCTCTACATTGATCATAAGAACAGTGTATTACATTTAAGAAAGTACATTATTTAAGGAAAAAATATTCTGTAAATCTTTCCTTCCTAAGCTCTTGCCTTGAATATTTTGTTTGATATTATACCTTAGCATTCATGGTAACAAATACTGTCATTATAAAAGTGCCCTGTGCCTACTAGTACATCATCATCATCATCCAATGTTTTTCTAATTTCATAATCAAAACCTGCTGTCAAATATTATAAGCTGTTTAACTGACAATGATACAAGTAGGAAGATTTTTAGGGTTATTTTAAGGCTGATTGGCAGCAACTTTGTGTTCAAAACCTCAATGCAGTAGCAGTAAGTTAATGATAAGCATTAATAAAAGCATGCTTGAGGTCATTGCTTAGATGCTAAGGACCTTTTGATGATTAGAGAACGTGTCTGAAAATTGTTTTGGGCACCTACTTAACAGCCTGTGACTTTGCAAGGCATTAATCCAGAACACTGCCTTCATTTTCTCATTAAGCCTTCTCCGTTATAGGAGGTTGTTTGTGAGGCCTTTTGGAATCAGTGGTGCACAAGAAGGACAAAATTAAAGAAACTGATCTGAGTGAAAAGTAGTTCCCAACTACTTACTTTGGGAGGCACCTGCTGAATTTAATGGAACTGGTTTCCACAGTCCAGCTGCATTTCTGCTGAGTAGTTCAGCCAGGTGTGGAGCCTGAGTCTATGACCTTTGTGTGCTTATCCACGATGAACAACCATGGATCGTTCTCTTGAACGGTAGTTAAAAAGTAAAAGAAATATGCGTGAAAGCCATGAGAAATGGAAATGTTATCATGCTGGTGAATTCTTTCATGTAAAACAAAGCACAATTTACATACAAGTGCATGTTTTCAGTTTGGTTAATATTCCTGAGTGGACTTGTCTGTATGTGCTATGTTGAAAGTCAAATGCTGAGCTATCTAATGTTAATATAGTTTTCAAATACATCCTTTACCCTTATTTACTTTCAGGTTTCTCCATTTTACTCTTTTCAGCTCCTGCACCAGTTTCGGCTGGGGGAAATCTGGGCTCAATTCCTACATTTGGATCATATCCCTGTCTTCCTTACCGCATAATTAAATTAACTACTGTGTCCAAGTTGTGACTTATCTGACCTGGCATCTCCTTCTAGTGTCCCTTGTGGACACTTAAAAAGAACCATTATGAAACCAAATTATCTCTATGGAAAATTTTACTCCTAGTCTCATTGATACACATTTTATAAACTCCATAGTAAAAAAAATGAATCTTGCATCATCTCATTCATGTTATACTTCTTTTCCAATATCCCTGTGGCGCTCCCAAACACAGAATAGTAGTATAATGCTGTCTTTCCTTTAGTCTATACATTCAAGGTTTTGGTACTTTTCCTTCTGTCCTTTGTCACTGCATCAGGTCGTATACTCGGTAACTTTTTGCAAGCTTAATTATGTTCACTAAGGTTTGAAAGAAATTCTTAGATAACTTGACTTTGCTGGGTAAAAAAAAAAAGTATAGATTTTGTTCCTATCTCATACAGTTCACAAAAGATGATTTAATGGGATTTCCAATAACAACTTCTTAGACTATTAACTTTCCATGAGATAAATATGCATGTAAAAGCAAACAGACTAAAAGAACCATTTTTTTCAGTGTATATTGTTGACATTGTATTTGTATAAAGATTCTATATGTAGTCAAATGTACTTTAAAAACAAATTATACTGAAGTTTTTGAGATGCCAAGGTTATAATGACAATGCTTTTGTTTACCAGTTGATGTCATTTTGCACAACATAATCTGTCTTTGTCTACCCCAGTGCTCTTTACCTCCCTAGCACTCATGCACGTGTCTCTTCTTTCCTGCCCTGTGCCCCACACCTGACAAAAACAATCTCTTTTCAGTAAGCTATCTGATATGCTGCTTGTATTATGCAATGAAGAGTCAGTCTAATGATCAGAATGAGTAAGGAAAGAGAGTACCAATAGTGTGATAGAAAGCACTTCCAGTAGACTCAGAAACATTTGAAAACCTGACCCTAACCAGTGTTGTGGAAATGTTCCTACTGTCTTCAGGACAGCTGTTCTACATCTTGGTTCTACAGAAAGTCTTGCGCATTTATGAAGATATTAACTTATAGAATCACAGAACCAATGTTGTGTTTGAAAGAAACTTTAAAGGTCTAGTGCAACCCCACAGCAATGAGCAGGGGCATCTGCAGTTAGATCAGGTCGCTCAGAATCTCACCCAGCCTGACCTCATGCAATATCTAGATGAATAATGTAAGGATTTTTTCTTCTTTTTCCTCCAGATATTATCTTCTGGTTTATATTTCTAAATATTGCTATTTTAGTAGATTTTGTCTGGTTTTATGGTAAAAAAAAGGTTTCAATGTTTTTGTCTCATTTGCGCTTTGTATGAAGGTGTGATGTTTATATTTCAAGCTATCTTTACCAAAAGAAGCCTAACCACAAAACCCTGACAAAAAGCTTGAAATAATTTCATGCCCAGTTTGGCAAGATAGAGCAACAGAAATTCAATATAGGACAAAATAAATTTCCCTATTTTACAAGCAATTTCCATATTTTAGGGACTATTTCAAGTACAAGTTTTAAATATACATGTAATCAATATAGGATAGTTCTTGTAAATTAATTGAGCGAGAAATTGTTGTTCCTCTTATATTCCAGTCATTTTCTTCCAAACCAACCCAAGCCTGACTAGTTTAAAAGCATGCATTTATTGTAGGTCAGGTTCTGCATCTGACTTTAAGCCTGTGCCTCTATTGGAAATCTCCTGCACATTGGGAAGGGACCAACTTTAATCTTAAGCATCAGTATTAGAAGGGTTAATTTATGATTTTAAAAGTGCAGGTGAATTTGGCTTCTTAGTATTTTTTGAAGGCTGAACTCCTAAATACATGATCATTAAATATGAAATACCTGTCTGCTTTGGAACAGATGCTTTATTTCTCTATTTATCAGAAGTCCTTTTTGTTTACATTTTTTCTCTTTTCTCATGTCACCAGTTATGCTGAGTATGTATTCAGCCTAGTACATGGTAAGAAATTCACTGTCTTGTCTAGAGTTCAGTTTGGCCCCTATTATATTCTTATGGTCTTTCTGCACAAAGTAACCTAACATTTTTCCTCCTAGGGCAAGATCAATCTGCTCTAGTTTAGGGATTATATAAAAAAAAATCTCTCCATGTAACCCACTCTATTCTTCCTTTACAGTCAACGAAGAATAATGGGCACCTCAAGGGAATGATTCATCTCATCCTAAGATCAGTATGTAGGAATCTAGGATAGGTCAGATGGATTGACCTTTGGAGGTGCCAATTTCTTTCCAGTGACTACCATGGGAATTCAGGGTGACTGGCTCAGTCTTACATGTGTAACTTTTGGATGCCTGAAGTTAAGTGGCATAAGCTGTTCTTCCTTATCATAATGTCTTCTGAAAAGTATGAATGAGCCATTCTCTTCAGAAAAAAGATATTACCTTGAAGACAGCAGTGGTTTGCCTCAGACCCAAAATGTTACAGAGAATATTACATGCTGCTGTGGCAGAATCTCATGAAATATGATGAAGCGAGCAGAGTGACCACTGGTGCTCACAGGAGCACTGCTTGCGATTTTGGATAAACGTCACTGGATTTTACACAGAAAAACAGAGATTTAAAACGTACAGTGGAATTAATCTAAGTTCAGAAACTTACAGTGGGGATATCTACATGTGATGTAGTCTTTGTAGGCTTTTTTTCTAACCAAGGGACAGAAATAAGACCTTTCAAAGTGTGATCCTTCTCCTGTCTTAGATGCTTCATTTAAAATGAAGTGTGGTCTGAAAGTTTTTGTTTTCTCCAATAATTCTAAAGCAATAACAGTGAGTGTGATTAACTCAGATGTAGATACCAAATCCATTTCTTTGTTATTCATGGATGGATCTTGAGGAGAACAGTAGTATCAAATGGCTCCACATGCCCAAAAAGTTTTGCTGTAAATGTAAACCCTCAAAACTGTTTGATGACCCTTAGCTCTTCAGTGTTGCATAATGCTAATGTGTTACTGTGACATCATTTAACAGCTGTGACATTGTACAAATATTTATGGCTCAAGTGTGACATTGATTGATGGCAAAGTCAATTTATGCTGTGTAGAAACAATTATTCCACATGCCGTTACCTATAATATCTTTTTTTTTTAAAAGAGCTTAGAACTAATTTACAATGAGGGTAGAAAATTAACAATGACATGCTGAGAACATTCTGTTAATACCTGAAGATTTTGAATATAGTCACATATCATTATGAATACTCTGTATAAACTGATGTTTGCATGTTTTACAGTCTGCTCGGCCATTCTGTAAACTGAAAATACTTTCTCAAAGAAAGGTTTGGGTTTCTCTCAATGCTGTATGCCTCTCCTTGTTCTGTCTGGCTTGTTATGTCATATTTCTTCTTATTGCTTTTACTGTTCTAGAATACTTCATTCTCCCAAAATGAATGAGGATATTGGCACAGCATTATTTTTTATTATTGACATTGAGTTTGTGTAGATATACGTATTTATGAAAAAAGGTTTTCTTTTTTATCTAACATAGGATTATTGTTTTGTAAGCCTTTAAATATTTTTACCTTCCATTTTCAGATGTCTTTCCTTTTGCTTCTGTATACATTTCCCATAACCGGTTGCCTATCATCTTATTACTAACCTGACCACACTCTCTGAAAAATGACCCACTTAATGGAGGAGGGAATGGCTGTGAACATTGTCTATCTAGGGTTTAGTAAAGCCTTTGACACAATTTCCCATGGTGTTCTCCTTCAGAAACTGTCTGCTTATGGCTTGGATAAGTATACTCTTCACTGGGTAAATAATTGGGTAGATGATCGAGTCCATGGGTTGTGAATGAAGTTAAATCCCATTGGTGGCATGTCACAAGTGCTGCTTTCCAGGGCTCAGAATTGGGACAGCTACTGTTTAATATCTTTATTGATTATTTGCATGAAGAGATCAAGTGCATTCTCAGTAATTTTGTACATGTCACCAAGTTTGTCAGGTGTGTTAATCTGCTTGAAGCTAGGGATGCTCTATGGAAAGATCTGGACAGGCTGTAAAGATGGGCCAAGTCCAGTTGTATAAGGTTCAACAAGGCCTGGTGCAGTCCTGCACTTTGGTTATAACAAACCAATGGAAGACTACAGACCTGGGGATCTGTGGTTGGAGAACTGCACATTGGAAAAAGACCTGTGGGATTTGGTTCATAGCCAGCTGAATATGAGACAGCAGTGTGCTCAGGTTTTCAGGAAGGCAAACAGCATCTTAGCTTTTGTGAGATATGGTGTGACCAGCAGGAGAACAGAAGTGATTTTCCCTCAGTGCTAGGCACTGTGTGCCCTCACCTTGAACACAGTAAGTAGCAATAACACTAAGAGAGAATACAGCTTGGGATCACATGGTCCAATGCAATTCATTACACGAAAGTGAGCAAGACACTGTTAGAGTATGACAGACCAACCATTCTGCACTTTACTAATTTTACTAATTTTTGTGGAAAAAAAATGCCAAGACACAAGAAAAGATTTTCAATGTTAGAAAACTACGTGGAGAGAATTACATGAACTACAAAGTGATTTTCATTTTAACTTTCTCCTTGTTATTTATATCACTCCATTGGTGCTTTACAGACAAGTTACAAAAAATTACATGATCAGTGATCTGTGGGTAACAATCAAATCTCTTCACATTTTTTGCTAGAAAGAGCATTAGGCCACTGGAATGAGATTGAAGGATGGGAGAGACTTTTTTTATCTGTTTGAATTTATTTTATTTTTGTTTATGTGCCTGGAGAACAAGAAACTACTGATGTCATTCAAACCAGGAATAGTGAGCACCTACAAAAACCCCTCATATATAGAAATGCACCCCAAAAGCACACATTCCATCCCTTGTATACTCCAGTTTGATGCCTTCATTTTGAGGTACAAGTTTCATAGGTACCCACACTTGCTCAGAAGTGACTTCTAGGGAGAGAGGTGACCAGCACTCATCTATGCTCTGTGATTACCTGGGCTGGTGTCAGGTGAGCATCTGAGGCAAGCCTGATCCCCTAGCCATGCTCACCGTATTCCTGAAGCAAAACTATGAGCCTTCTCTGGAGAGTAAGAGCTGTGTGCTGAAATACAGGGCCAGAGAAAAGGTGTCCCTTTGGAAATACTCAGCCAGGTAAGTCCCAATTCAAACAACTTGCAGTTTAGCAAAGAAATTAGTAACCCAGTGCCAGTAGTGAGGCTGGTTCTGGTCTCTTCTCCCAAATTGCTAACAATACGATGAGGGGAAATGGCCTCAGGTTGCATCACAGGAGGTTTAGGATCTTAGGTGGAAGTTCTTTCCTGAGAGAGTGCTTGATCACTGGAACAGTCTGCCCAGGGAGGTGGTAGACTCACCATTCCTGGAGGTGTTTAAAAAAATGAGTAGATAGACTACTTGAGGCCTTGGTCTAGGGGTTAGGGAGATACTGGGATGCGTGCTGGACTTGATGATCCTGGAGGTCCTTTTTTTCTGTGCCTAGTATTTAAACCCGTGCCTTCCTCCTGAGAAACTTCTCCAATTTTCAGGTGAGGGAAAAGCCACAGCAGCTTGCCTTGTCACGGCTGTTTCCCACTTGCATCTGCACCAGTGTACAAAAAGATGTGAGATTTATGGGACCAGATGGAGACAATTTAGAAAACGGGGCTTTTTAGATGAGTGGATAGGACACACTGCTGATGAAAAGAGACTTGCATTTGGATCCTTGCGCTCTGAACTGTTTATGCTTTTTGACACTGCATGGGAACTGGATTAGAAAATCAGAAACAGACTGACAATGACCAGAACTCAATTTCCTCTACATCCAAGCAGCAGACAGTCAAAACCTGACTGCTGAATCATCCTTTTCTCCTATTCTCCACCTGCCTTGCATTCCTTTTCATATAGTCTAGCTACACATATAAGCCAAATGTGGCACTCACACAGACTAAAATGTAGACACTACTTTTCTCAGGGTGAGTTGCAAACTCAACATGGTCTCCCAGTGTTTGAGCACGTGCACTTACCCATTAGGGTACTGTATACACAATTAGGGAGAACCACTGACAATTACTCTTTAGTGTATACAAGCTTGCTCAGCTAAGTCTCCAAATTTTCAGAAACTGGCCTAGTCCCTGATCCTAGATTGATGGAGGATTCATCTTTGAGGAGGAAGATCTGTACCCAGAAATTTGTACCGAGAGTTTTCTATAGACTAGCTCTATGCAGCTCCTTAGATTGTACCTAGTCACTGCACAACAGTCTGTGAAGATGCTCACATCAGGATCTGTGAGCCTCTCTGTCAGTGCCGTGTACCTGTATCTGGGATGAAGTAAGATAGGTGGGGTAAGGCCATCACGATGTGGGGTCCATAACTAGCACTGTATTGGTCAGTGCTTTAGGTTCCTCTTAAGTAATTGTAATTCTTTTTCTGAGAGAACTGAAGGGCATGCAAACATAATTCCTCTGAAAGGGGTAAAAAAGTCAAACTCTGGTTCATGCTAATCATAGTTATTTAATTTATGTATATATTTGTGTATTTGTATGCTTCATAGAGTTCTGGACATAAGTCCAGTGATTCCTGAATCTCTTGAATTTGGTTGCAGTACTCTTCCACTATTCAGTATTGTCTGCCTGCACCATCCATAAATGATTTAAATGAAAATAAAAGTCTTTTTTACTTTATCAGCTTGGTAATAATACAGAGTTTAATTGACCTCTCTGCAGTAGAATTTCTAATTCTGAAATAAAAAGTGAAAAGTCAGGGATCTTAAATTTTTTGTTAATAGATCTTAATGAATCATTCTGGAATAGCTGGCTTGAACAAGTCAGAACACTGTCAGCCAGCTCAGTTGCCAAGAAGACATTTCTTTTAGAAGAGATAGATGAGGTTCCTCAATGTGGAGCATGCAGAATGTTAGTATTATGCCCTTTTCTTTTAGAGTTGATTTATTCCAGTTGTGATAAAAGGTCACAAATCTCAGTGTTCCTTTTTTGCTTCCTTCAACTCTTACAAATTAAAACCTCTAGAGTAGGGCTAATAAGACATCTGAGAGTACATTTTGTGTCAGTCAGCTCTGCCATTATCTTTGTCATTCAAATTAAGCTATTAAGATATATTTTAATATTTGGTATTTGTAATACCTGTATGTATTGTAAAGTTCTATCTGATATTATAGAGTTAATGTAACACTTCTGAATCACTACCATGAATCCTGAGTCAATTCCTGTATTATATAACATCCTTAGACTGCAACGTGCCCCTTGTATGTTGATCTTGGCATACCAATGAATTCCTAGGAAAAGAGCGTGCTGATTGAGTATGCATGTCTGCCAACTAAGTGAATTTAGCTAGTATGACACTGTGGTCTTAAGTCTAGCAAAATTTAAATTCAAATGCTTATTGTGAGTTATTATTAATCTTCAATAGTGTATATTTGGATGCCACAAGGACAACTTACTTGAAATATTAATCCAGTTGTAGTCTTTTTCCTTAAGAATGGAACAGTAAGTTACAACAATGAAGCTGATAGGAGGTAGGCTATAAAACCATTTTCACAGCTATAAAATTCCTATCCAAAGGAGATCAAAAGGATCACACAGAATTATTCTTCATTATATTTTTATTTAACTTAATAGTGATGAGCTGAGAAAGTGTTGGGGGAAGGAAAACCCAGCAGCTTCTTACTGGGTTTTATTAGGTATTGTCAGGATTTCTGAAAGATGCCTATAATGTGAAAATCTGAGTCTTAATGTAATGCAAAGTGTTTGAGAAACAATAGTCCTTGAAATTGTGGGGCAAAAGAAGATGCTGTGGGAAACAAAGTAAGGTGGGAAAATTGCACTCCATCTAAAATGTTTACAGGAAAGGTTATATAAGGAACAGAATCCCATGGCATGGCATTGTCTTCAGGATACCTAGATTCATTCTTATCTGTGCTTCTAAATATTCTGGGGTGAATAATTCCCTAAGTTTTTGTAACAGTCTATAGAACAGGGATAATCGAAATTGCAATCACAATGTTGTTGATGGTTAAGAACACAAAGTAGTCACAGAGGTGAAAACACGACTCTTGTTGCATAGCTGCAGGTCCAGTGAATAAGAAAAGACATGATCAAATGACACATCTATCTTAAGTGCAGTGACAGCACTTCTCTGAAGTACTAAGGGCAAACTAATGCAAACAATTTGTTCATAGGCCACTATTTAAGATTTGAATCTTTAAAATAATAATCCTATTATGCTGCTACCAAATTGTCCAAAATGTTAACTAGTTTAAAGGCCACAAATGGTGGAGAGTTTATAGTCTTCTCAGATAAACACTGTGCATGGGTTTGCTCTATTTATCATTTGAAATGCATTATAATGCCTCAACATTTCTTTTTTCAGTTCAAGATGTTCATGTTCAGTTTACTAGCTCTATTAAATTCTTGCTCACTTCCTATAGTTTTATTTTTCTCCCTCAGGTTGTCATTGACTGACTTTTTGAGTCATGGCATTTAAATTTTATTGGTCGTAGCCAAGATGTTGCCAAGATGTGTTTGTTCTATACCAAAGCAGTTCTTGTTGCCAGATCAAGGAAAGGAAAATTAATACCATCATTTACAAAGATTGGCATTGGTGAAAATTTGCCACTATTGTTAAAAGAGTTTTTCTAGTAACTCTGTAGAATTCACATGATTTTATTAATTTCTTCAGATTTTATGGCATCTGTAATTCATTCATGCCTTTTGTAACACATAGCTAAAATTCTAGCATTAAATTATTTCCTCCGAGAACAAAGAAGGCCTTGCAGACACTTTCGTTCACTGTATGCAAAGAATCTGTTTCATGTAAGGAAGTAAAAATCCAGAACTTTAAACCATAGTTGTGCCTTTACTATGATATTCATAGATTTTTATTATTTTTAATAGAATACTCCTTGCTAGAATTTGGCCCAAAACTGTAAGTTATTTAACAGATATAATTAGGTTGCTAAGCATTAACAGTTAATTATCATATTAATAAACAGTTATTACTTGTTCTATACTGAACCGTGCCAAAGCAGCATTATTATGCATGCATTGCTCTTAGGCAACGTAATTGTCCTTAAAGGAAATCATTACAATTTAAATTAAATTGGGAGCCACTGGTTAGCAAAGGCTGTAGGGCATGCACAATACATACTAAGCAAGGAACTGTAATTTCCCAAAATCACATCTTTTCAGTAATTTCACATCACAGGGCTATCTCTGCTTGGTTAAGAGGAAAAAAAAGTTTCTTTTTGGGGCATTCCCAAACGGAAGGCAATGCAGACTCACTGCATGGTATGATTTAGTATGGGTTAGCAAAGTATGACCACAATTTCAGATTTCAATGAATCATAGAATCATTGAATCTTAGGGATTGGAAGGGACCTCGAAAGATCGTCTAGTCCAATCCCCCTGCCACAGCAGGATCACCTAGACCAAGTCATACAGGAACATTTCCAGACAGGTCTTGAACATCTCCAGAGAATGAGACTCCACAACCCCCCTGGGCTGCTGGTTTGCTTCAGTCCATGATTTAAGAAGTGGTTTGCTGTGTACACTGGCTTATGCTGCCCAAGCAATGAGAATCACAGACTGCTGGCTAAATGTACCCTCAATAACATCCAAGGTAAAATATATTTCCATATAGAAATAAATGTGTCTATTTTTGCTGATTAGAATTTTGCTTGCTTTGTAATGCTCCTTTTCTGTGTTTAACTAAAGACTTGTTCTCCTCTATGACATTTTTTGTCATACAAAGGTTAATTATTTGACTTAAACTCTTAGTCATCTGCTAAAATACAAGGAGTTTGAACATTCATTCCTGGAATCTTCTTAGACTGATAACTAATTAATGTTTTACACTGCTACAAATGTTTCCTTAGTTTAAATGAATGATTCACATTAACAAAAAGGTTATATTATGTGCAGGGCCTAAGGAATTTTCATATGAATTAGTCAATAGCTCAAGATCAAATTTATTAGTAACCATTATTTGACAAACATGACACACGGCAAATTATGTGGCTAATAAAGTACGGTAACAGAAAACAATTGTCCTCTTTCCAGCAGCAAAATATATTAAATCCTTTTTGGGAAAAAAGTGTGCCAAAACACTTAAAATTCTTCTAACCCACACTTTTTCATACTGATTGAACCTTTTGTCTTATACATTAGGCTAAAGTAAGAGTGACTCATCAGTGTGCAGTTGAATTGTGTCAACAGAAATACAGTGATAGAAATCAAGCCCAGTACAGAATAGATGTATCAGAAACCTATCTGTGTCTCTTTTTCTTTACAGAAAAAAACCCTCACATGTGTTTCACATACTTTTTAATAAAGCTAAAGTCATAGTGGAATGCAGAAGAATGATATTGAACTCATTGTCCTACAAGCTTTTAAGGGTCAGATTCTTCCATCCTTGTCCTCAGTGTTAACCTGCAATATTGTTTTGTGTCCTTGACATAAATCAGAGTAGCTATCACCTCCTTGCTGCAGAAGCTGCTACTATCTGCATTGCGAGACTAACCTTGTGTGACTTTCTAAAGCCACACTAACGTTGTTTTAAAAAAACATAAATAAAAAGGGACTTTTTTATATTGAGAGTTGCTATCAGTGGCATTCATTATTCCTAGCTTTATTGGCATTTGAAGCCTATGATTTACTGCTGGTGACTGAATTTGTGACCTTAAACAATGTTCTTGTCATTCCAGTTTTTTACCTTGTGCAATTGGACTGCCTATAAAGGAAGGTCATTGAGGCTGTCAATAAGGGGTTAGGACATTACCATAGCTGGCATGATCTAGGGAGCAAGAACTTCTGATTAGATGTGTGCTGCTGCCAAAAAGGCCAGCTGAGCAGGGTTCAGATTACTACTCTGAAATAGACAATAGGTTCCTGACTGTAGAGTTGCAATTACTGTAACTCTCATTGTGCTACCCAATTACTTTAGTGTTAGGGTCTTATGGAGAATGTATGTGGTTCACAGCACATGTTCTAAGGCCTTTTTGATGCAGAGTCAGGCTACCATATTCACATCTAGATACAAAACCCAAGGCTTGAAGAAGAAATTGCGAGTTTTTGCTTGCATTAAAACTGGAGAAAAATCAAAGAGCTGGGCAATAGATTCTAATAATGTAACTGATACCTCTAGAACTACTTGATGGGATTTGATCCAAAGACAGTCCAGAAGGAATGAGAAATATTTATCTCATTAGTTAGGATCTTATTAATGTATATAAATATCTGAGGAGTGGGTTTCAAGAATCACAGAATCTCAGAATAATCATGGTTGGAAAGAACCTCCTAGATCACCGAGTCCAACCATACCCACAACAACAAAACAGCTATATACCTGATAGATCAAAGCCCACAAAATAAACCCCTATATGCCTGCCACTATAGCCTGTTGTGGAGAACCATGTCTACATATTTCTTAAATATCTCCAGGGATGGTGACTCAACCACTTCCCTAGGAAGGGTCCAGTCTCTTTTCAGTGGTGCCATGAGATAGGACAAAGAGCAACAGATACAAGTTGGAGCACAGGATGTTCCACCTCAACATTAGGAGAAACTTCTTATGAATGACACAGCTGACACATTCTTGTGTGACCTTTTCTAGGTGATCTTGCTTTTGGGTGTGTGGGAGGTTGGACTAGATGATCTTCAGTGGTCCCTTCCAACCCCTAACATTCTGTGATTCTGTGATGTATGGCTTATGTGTCTCTATTTACAGTCTCCCACTTGATATAATGGCTTTAGACCTGAGTGCGATGGATATGTTATGAGGCATTATTCAGATAACTTGTGAGTGCTTCTTTGAAGTCAGAAAACCTTCTATAGGCAACCTTGCCAAATGGATAGCAGTAATCATTTTGCTTGATCCTCTGAAACCAGATGTGTCAGAAGGACAAGAAATGATTTTGTCCAAAATGTAGATCATCAATACTGGACAGTAAACTGTGGGAGACATAGAGAATGGTAGTTGATGGATAATGATTGAGTATCAACAGGTCTTCATGATCATGAGACAGTAGTTGTCAAAACATCCTGAGGTGGCAACTTTCACAAATAACATTGTTTATTGTTTATCAGTTCATTATGGGTCAACTCTCCTCTGCTATTATCCAAATTTCTGGGTTAATTTCTGCATTCATTCTTTCTTAGTGTTTTTTTTTAAGATCATAATTATTACATACTAAGAATTATTACTTATCAAACATAGGCAATGAATAGATGCTTTTCTGCAATTTTCCAGGTTAAAGCTTGAACTAATGTTTCTATTTGATTACAGTAAATAGAACTAACTAAATAATCCTATCCAGCTATCTTACAACCAACAGATAACACCCGATGTATTAGGAAATGTAGTATCAGTAAAAGAGAAGTATTTGTACAGAACAGCACATTCTTGTTTGGAAGAATAATGCAGTGCTTCTCCTTTCCTAATATAGTGCAACACAGTAATAGTAACAGGAACGGTCTTACTGGCCTTGCATATGGTAGTTGCATGAAGATGGCATATAGTCAGTTATCCTTGGGTTTGATATTACTAATGGGTGCTTTTTTCTCAATAAGAGTAATATGAGTCAAAGGATCAACTCAGTGACCTCAGTGCTCCCTGATGTTTGTCCAAAGGAACTTAGTGTGAATATACTTAACCGGGTTTAGTGTGTAAGCTTTTAGAGAGTGATCTTAGAACATCAGTCTGTGTGGTTATATGCCTTTTATCCCCAAGAGTTACTAAAGAAGGGTACTGCTAGTACTAAAACCAATATTTCATCAAATAAATGTGTGAATCTATGCACAAAATAATTTCTATGACATTTTTAAAAGGTATAAGGTAGGAATATGAGGATTAACTTTAAATCTTAAATCAGGAACACTCCATTACTTTGGTAAGTGTAGACTATTAATGCTAAGTCTAAGCAGTGCCTAAGTTTTTCTTGCATTTTCATCTGTTTCTATTTCTAGCAAATTTAATTGATATTATTTCTTTATGACTAATTGAATTTTAAAATATTTTTATTTTGCAAATAAATATTGTAATTTTTAAATGCTAATTCTACAATACTTTGTACGTTATGTAGTTTATTTCCATATATAAACTGGTTTTTCCATCTGTTGAATTTTAAAATCATAAAAAGTATTATTAACTGGATTTCTGCCATACTTGAAAAGAACTAAATAGTGGATTCCTGTTTCAATCCTAAAGATCAAAAAACTTAGTAGTGTTTTTTAAAGTTTTCCTTATATAAGAGGTAAGAAAGAAGGAAAAGAGGAGATAATAAATTTTGTTTACCAATGTGATTGGTGTACAAAATTGCTATACAAAAAACATTGTATGCCATCCAGAACCAGAAGTTGATTAAAATCTCATTTCAAACTCCACTAAAGCTCAATTGTGAGAGACAGAACAATGCACCTGCAGAGATGAATTAGGGAGAGGTTTCCTCCTGTTACCTGCTAGAATCAGTCCTTGAGTGAAAGCTTAATGGTTTTGTCCCTTCCTTCCTTCCTTCCTTCCTTCCTTCCTTCCTTCCTTCCTTCCTTCCTTCCTTCCTTCCTTCCTTCCTTCTTTTCTCCCTTCCTTCCTCCCGTTTTTAGAGCCACTAGAGGAAATGAACCCTCTCTATGCTTTAATGACTCTCTGTGCAACACAAATGAGTCATCAATGACTTCAGTGTGCAACTGGAGAAAGATGATACTGGAACAAAATGTTCCGATGCATATTCGTGCAGTGTCTGGCATAATGGGCCTCTGCTCCTAACTGAGGCCTCTGGGCATTCCAGTGATGTAAATATTAACTAACAATAATAAAAGGACAAGCACTTTATTTGCATCCATGTTGCCATCTGTTGTGTAGACTGAATCAATATCAAGCACACATTTAGCTTCATTTACTTTTCTCTAAGCAGTACACTTCATTTGCTGCAAAAAACCTGCCAATTTTAAAGGCTTCCAGTAAATTTTTAACATTGAAAGACATTGTCAGTGCTTTCTAAATCTCCTTGCTAATAGGTAGTAGCAGTAATCTGGAATTAGAACACATGGATACAGTTGTGATTGTGCTGCAGGTGAAATACATATATATCTAATGATAATAACATATCTTAATAGATACTCTGAAAAAAAACATGCCAGACTGCCTATAGAGTAAATGGAAGTATTTTTCTTGGATGTTGTGCCATAGCTAATGTGCACTTTACTTCCATTTGTACAGTACGTTAATATATTTGAGTGCCCGATAATTACTAGCATGTTTGGAAGAACAGAGACCTCCAAACAGAACAGCTGTTGACCAGTTCATTGCCCTTGTCAAGAATATTTCAGATACCTGACTTGTAACCTGGTGGTTACTCGGGGTTGTTTAGCCTGGAGAAGAGGAGACTCAAGGTGGGGACCTTATTGTGCTCTATAACTACCTGAAGGGGAGTTGTAGACAGGTAAGGGTTGGGCAACTTCTCTCAGGCAGCTAGTGACAGGATGAGAGGGCATGGCCAGAAGGAGGTTTATGTTAGATGTTAGAAAGCACTTCCTCATGGAAGGAGTGGTTACACACTGGAATGGACTGCCCAGGGAGGTGGTGGAGACACCATCCTTGGAGAGGTTTAAGAAGAGATTGGACATGGCACTTAGTGCCATGCTCTAGCTGATATGGTGATGTTAGGTCATGGGCTGGACTTGATGATCTTAGAAGTCTTTTCTGGCTTCAATAATTCTATGATTCTGTAATGGTGGTTCTGCCTTGAAGTCAGAGGAATATCACAGACAGTGAATGTAGAGGGTCTACTGTACGAGAGGCTAGCCTTAAATATTCTTTGCATTAAACTTAGTTTGGGGAACAGAGATCTGTCCCAGGCTGCTTATGTGTAGATACGGTCTTGGATATTTACCCATCTATTTCATGTTATGTCGAAGATTGGGGCTAGTCCAGCCAGTAGATGAATGTCAGATGCTATCTAATAACTAATTCTCTAATAAGAGAAAGGGAATAAGGGAGAGAGCCTTATGGATTGAAAACAAAACTATAAAGGCTTTAATAAAAAAATAAAATGAAATGCATATCTAAATGTATACAAAACTTATATCTGTCCCAACCCCCCTAATAGTAATTACATCACTGTCACAATTTTACTGTGTTTGGATGCTGTGGAAGTCCCAAACTGTCCTTAGTGGCAGATGAATACTGGATGCAGGAGCTGGATTTGTGAATGCATACTTTGGGATCAAAGACTCAACGGAGACCTCCTGGAATGCCAGCCATTGAAGAACTGGCATTGACCCTGTGATCCCCCAGCTTACATACCAAATATGACATATATGGGATGGAATAGTCTCTTGATCAGTTAAGGGTCATGTACCCTATCCTCTTATTTCCTGCACCCCCAGTGTGTTACACAAGATTCAGCAGTGACCTTGGTGTCCAGAAGAACAAGTATAAGCATAAGCTTTTCTGCCTACCAGCCTTAGTCATGACTGTAAACACCAAGTGTGATTTTTAGAAGCGGACAATGTCTGCAAAAATATGCCGTTAAGTTCAGAAAGTGCATTTACTTAGAGAGACTAAGCTGAAAAGTAAAATCATTGAAAAGGAATAATTCTTTTGTAACTCAAACCAGGACACATTGCTGTTAAATGTGGAATAAAACACAACTGACAAAAAATGGGAAATATCAAATCATTTCAAGAATGAAATGTTAGAAAATGGCTTCTGAACTAGAAAAGAGCAAACAAACTTTGTTTTAGTATGTCCAAATATGTGATTACACACTGAATACATGGAATATAAGAAATTACATTCTGGGACTACTTGACTGAGTTAAAATCAGTTATCAGAGAATTCATCAACTGTATGAAAGACCCCATTAAGACACTAGAACAGAAAGATCTGCTTTGAATATTGCAGATGCAAGCAGGACAATACTGAGTTGATTTGGGGACTGCAATCTATACTCAGTTTGTATAGTGCTGCCTCTTCCTAGTATCCACCTTACAGAGGATTGTAATTTCATAGGTTCACATGTTCTAAGGCCAGAAATTATCATCTTAATCTTCTTACCAGATTTAACACAGGCCATAGGGCTCTAAACTGATGTTTCATTTGTCTGTAATAGATACAACTGAAGGAATAAAGTGACCGTAGTTTTTAATGGTTTTTCAGTCCCTTGTACACTTTGACAACGAAAGTGCAAATTCCACAATTAAACTCTGAGAATAGAGGGTTTTTTTCCCTTAGCTACCTTTCCTGAATTTGTAAGTATCTGCAAACTGTGTGCTGAAAAGTATGTAAGTGGAACATAAAACTGGAACATTTAAAGAAAATAATTGTATTTTAAAATTTCCTCTGAGAAAAAAAGCATTGAACATAAAGTCTGGGAAAAATTTCTAATTAAACCAGTACTGATTTCCACAGCACAAACAAAACCTAAAGACAAGTATTTAAGATTAGATGTAACAGAATTTTATAGAATGGTAAAATCATAGATTGGTTTGGATTGGAAGGGACCATAAACATCATGTTGTTCTACCACCCTCCTATGGGCAGGAACACCTTGCACTACATCAGGTTGCTTGAAGACCCATCCGACCTGCTTTCAGAGCTGGAGCATCCACAACTCTCTGGGCAATTTGTTCCAGTGCCTAATAACCTTCATAATAAAAAATTTTGTTCCTTGCATCTAATCTAAAACTACTCTCTTTCAGTTTAAGGTCATTACCCATTGTCCTATTGCTACATGCCACTTTCAAAAGTTCCTTTCCATCTTTCCTCTAGGCCTCCTTCAGGTACTGGAAGGCTGCTATAAGATTCCCCCAGAGCCTTCTCTTGTCTGGGCTAAACAATCCCAACTCTGTCAGGCTGTTTTCATGGGAGAGAATGTGGTATAGCTCCACTTGCCTTTTTAAGTCTAGACCTATTGTTACCAGACACAGTCTCTTGAATTTCTCTGGTGAAAGATATTAAGGGTTATACTCATGCTGGAACGTTCTGGGGTTTTTCCAGCATGTATACTAAACAACTTTGAGAAGAATGTTAGCTCCATAGTAGAAGGGAGGATTTTGCTTCCTACTGTTATTATGCATTGGTATGGGCATGAATTTTACCTGCTTAAATCGTGTATAATTGTTTTTAGTTGAAGCATAATTCATTAAACTAATTCTTTTGCCAGAAAATTCTGGGAACTCTGTTTCTTCAAAATTGGAGAAAAGTCAAAAGAATGAGAATCATTCAGCCAGAGCAGTTAGCGCTGAAAAGCATGACCTATAGTCCAGACTTAGCAATGAGAGATTTTGTTTGTTGCCAAGGTGGCCTATTCTGATGCTACATCTTGACAGCAATTGTTTAAGATGGACAAGGGGCATGGAGCATCTGTTGTTTATAAAACACAGTAACTGCAGTGCAGAATGACTTTGGGAACAGCATGAGAATCAGAGTAAGTGGAAGCAGATAGTGGAAGTGGGACCTTGCTTCAGAATATATATTCAGCAGGGTAATGCTGAAGATAACTGTTGAAAAAGTGTACAGAATATGGCTGTGACTCAGGCAAAACACAAACCCAAAACAAATGCAATACTAAGCTGCTAGAAGAGAGCAGACCTGCAATGTTTGTTTTCCGGATAAGAATAAGTTCTCAAAAATATGTATTTTGAGAAAGTTCACACTTTTATTTCCCATTGTAGCTACCACAGTGTACTGCTAGATACACAATAGGAAAAAAGAGATGGTCTGTAAGGTCAAACTATTTCTTTGGATTTTCCACTTAATTAGTACAGGTGCTGAAGGCTGTAATTTGAGTAAATCAAAGTTGCAAAAGAACAAAAGGTTTAGTGAAACAAGGGTAAATGCCGAGTATTGAAGAGATGACTTTGTGGCTTGATCTCAGACCTGCCTCATCACTGTAGACCTGCTCAGGAATTGCTGGGTTATGTATGATGCTTCTTACCTGACCTTAGCCTCAGCCTGGCTTGCTGATGATTTTCCAGCTTGACCTTGGATGTTCACCATCCCTACAGACTTGTCTTGGCATGTGGACTCTTGGCTGAGCCTGGTTATCACCACCAGACCTGTTCTGCTGGTTTAAAGGCAGGCATTTCTAAGTTTATAGAGTACAGGTATGGTATAAACAGAAGGAATTACAGTGCAGTGATAGCCTGTCTCCAGATGTCTCATTGAAGTGCTAAGGATAAAATAATAGGCATGAAAGGAAGGGGTAACCAAGTCTCAGCAGCTTAAAGGTTGTGAATATACGTACAGAAAGGAAATAGCAACAGTTAGAGCTTTGCTAAAAATTTGTCATTTTAAGTAAAATAAATAAACTTGGGTCCTCTTCACAGATGATATTAAAGAAAAATAGTGCCACAGGCAACACAGTTACAAAAAAAGATGTCATGGATGAGCTGTTTCTCCTTTATGGTCAAGCACAGTAGTAACAGCTGGAGGAATTAAACCTTGTGTATGCTTGAGTGAGTCCATGAGTAATGCAAAAGAGTGATCAATGGGTTCAGCATGCAGCAAAGGAATAATAGGATAAAAAAGTAGTAGGCGCTAGTAAATGCTAAGATCTCAGTAATCTTCTACAGAATGCTTTGTTACCGTCATGAATGCTACACAGGGCACAGAACAGGTAAATGGCCTTAATAACTGTTTTGATCACTCCTTCTGAAGTAGCTTTTAGAGAAAGAACATACATGTCTTAAAGCACTTTGAAATGAGATGGGGGAGAGCTTGTGAGAGCTCTGCCAAAGGGCTGTCACATTTGTTAGCAAAAAAACCCCGCCAGATTACACTTCTAAAACTACTGTTCCAAGGACTCCCCGTCAAAGGGTGAGGCTGACCTCTGTGCTGCTATAGCTTTTCACAGATAACATTGCTCAGTGTATACCTGAGTGCTTTAGAGAAAGAGAGAGAAAATAACGAAGTCTCAGAATTTATCCCAAACTCTTAATGACTAGACAGAAGCAGCTGATTTAAAAGTATCAGATCTGTTTCTTTTAATATTGTCTTGCTTTGGGGTGCTTGTTTGGGTATTGGGGAGAATTGGATTAATTCTTTCTCTTGATTTGTTTTCCCATTCTGCAAACCTACCTTAACAAAGATAATATAGATAATAGATGCATTCCAGTTGTACTCACAATATTTGCAGGCATTCTACTGAAAACTTGCTACTAGATATGTTTACTGCTCACATAGCAAATATTTGAGAGAGTAAATTATGAATTTTTAATCTATTTCCACTAGATACCTGACTTCATTTGCATTTATCCATTCATTGAATAAAATTTGCGTTTTGAGAAAAGTAATATTGCATTTGAAGAAACCAGCAAAGTGAACAGTTTAAAATCCCTGTTATTGAGAGAAAAAATGTGGTGTGTATTCTCAGGTAATGAATATAGTTGAGAGAGTATTAAGCCACTTGTGAGCACTTGACACATGAAAAAGAGGCTAAATGTTATTCAGTAATTCATTTTGAGTCATTTGCTCTTCCTCACTCACCCAAGTCAGTCTTATTTCGATCTAATCATATAGTGCCAACACAGGGTACAGTGCCAGAGCAGTGTGTCATCCTTAAAATGGTTTGTGTTATAATTCTAATCTCATTTTAGCAATAAGCACTGAAGTAGCAGGAATGTCTACTCATAAACAGGACTTCTGTACTGCTCAGAGCACTGTCAGTAGAAAGCTCTCTCTATTTAGCAGGAGTATGTAGGAACTGTACTCCATTTAAAACGAGAGCAAAGTGGGCAAGGTAACTATGAGCCAGCAATGTGCCAATGGTATCCTGGGTTGCATTAAGAAGACTGTGGCCATCAGGTTGAGAGAGGAGCTCCTCCTGCTCTGCCCTTGGGAGGCTGTCTGGAGTAGTGTGTCCAGTTCTGGGCTCCCTTGTGCAAGAGGGTCAAGGAACTAGTAGAAATAGTCCAACAAAAGACCATGAAAATGTTTAGAGGACTGATGCATCTCTCATATGAGGAAAGACTGAGTAATTTGGGTCTGTTTAGCCTGGTGAAAATACTGATAGATGATTTTATCAGTACTTACAAATATCCAAAGGGTGAGTGTCAAGAAGATGAGACCAGTCTCTTTTCAGTGACTAGCAATGGGACAAGTTGCAGTGGGCACGAACAGGAGCACAGGACATTGCAGCTGAACATCAGGAGGAACAGCTTTACACTGAGGATGACAAAGCACTGGAACAGGTTGCCCAGACAAGTTGTGGAGTCTCCTTGTCTGGAGAAATTCAAAACCTGCCTGGACATGTTCCTGTTCAACCTGCTGTAGGTGAACCTGCTTTAGCAGGAGGGGGGTTGGACTAGATGACCACTCCAGTGGTCCCTTGCAACTCTTACCATCCTGTGATTTTATGATTCTGTGAAAATGTTTACATGTGAATGTCTTCTTCTACCTAAATGCTTAATGGGTGGATGGGGAGGGAGGGTTTGGATATGTGGCAACAAGAGAAAATTTAGTTATTGTATTATGAATCTTTAAAAGATAAACCCAAACAAATGAGAATCCAGACAGCTCTTGTACATTGTTATAAAACATTGTAAGTGATAATAGTCACCTATTCCTCTCTGAAGTTCTGGTGGCATTAAACTTTTTCTCATATTATCATGGAAAACAAGTCACTTAGTATTAATTATGATTGCATTCAAAATGAAAGGATGCATGTTGAAAGGATAATTAGCTATTACCTCTCTCAGGTAATATTTTCCCCAGATACACCAGGGAACATATACTCCTAAATTCTCTTAGCATGAATGTGTTTCCTCACTTCCCACTGTGATTACATCTCTGGTGTGAATCAGTTTCAGTTCCAAGTTCCCTCTGCTGTGGAGGTTCCCTGCTACTCCAAATTGCATACTTCATGCTGAAGCTCACAATGCTTCATGGAGCTAACCTCCAAACATAACCAGATTTCTTTTAAATGGTGTGGAAGTCAAAAATGAAGTGGGTTTGTTTCCTCCCTTCAATATTATCCCAACCTCATACATGCACTAACTGTGCACCTCTAGACTTGTATTCATGGCCCTATTTTCATGCTGGAAAAAGATCACTTTGATGAGCTGCAGCAGAGTCCTCTCATTATTCACTTTGTCCTGGGAAGGAAAGGAAAAAAAAAGTATTGCACTTTGCCTACATAAGTCTCAGGAAAGAGCCAGCACTGACCTCCATGTATTGTGGAAATAGCCAGTCTGCTCAAGTAAATGAGTGCTCAGCAGCATGGAGCACAGTTCTGCACCTCTTCATCTGCAGGCAGGGACCACTTCCTGGGGTGGGTGCATTTAGCAGTGTTGTCATAACCTATGGCATAATTTCAGGGCACAGAGAGTCTCACTCTGTGTCACTGCTTCTCATAAACAGGATGCAGCATTGTTTAGCGTTCATGCTTCTCCTTAGTCTCTAATTTCATTTAAACACCTTTCCCACAAAAATATAACAGTGTATTCTGGATTTACCATTGATCTTCAGAGACACGTGTAAATGCGTCATGCTGTGCCAGTGGAAGTCCAGGTCATGTAAAATATAATACCTGCACACCCTTCTCAGTTTTATTATTACTGGTGAGCATCCTTGGGTTATGGGAAAAGGCTTGTAAAGGAACCCAAGAGACTTCTTTGCATTTGTTCTGGCATATGGTATTTCCTCCAGGCCATGAAATAGCCTTTAATTTCTGCAGCTGGCTTTATCCTTTCAGCATCTTTCACTCAAGGCACACAAGACTACATGTGAACTAACAAACCCAGGAGAGATTCTGAGGTACATAATGGAAAGAGAGCTGAGTGCTTGCCCTTGTTATCACTGATTCAGCACTTCTTGTGGGTGAAAGTTAAGTTGATAGCTAGAGAAAACTCAAGCTCAAACGTCATGTCCCGTCCTGTGCATAAGTAGTGAATAAGAGCTAGGAATTTTATTATGGATTGGAACCATTCTGGAGAGAGGAGTCTCAGCAAACCTTTCTGTTATAATTGTCAGCTGAGTTTTTCAGATCATTTTCACGAAGTTACTAAAGCCTTTACAGGGTAATCTGTTACCAAGTAATGCTATCTTTCACACTCAGACTTAAAAGAAAAATATTCTGGGTTGCATGCATCACTTTGTTGAACATTATCCCATTTAAGTCATCAAAATTTAATGACTCTTGTTGTCTGCTCTGTGATAAAAGCAAAAATCCTTCATAACACCACCTGTGGGATTTAGCACAATGCTGATCTGAAAGTCAGCAGAAAAGACATGCAAGGCCCAAGTTCAAAGTGATGTTTGCAACCTGACACTTGCTACTAACACTGTGTACTAGAACTGAATATGAAATATAGTCCATAAAATGTAAATCGACCAACTTCTTAACGTCCTCGTATACGCACTGGTAATGAAATTTATTATGCATGTAATACTCTATGTTGGAACATAATACATTCTTATTTCGAAAATCAGCTGTATAAAATTAACATTTAAAACTCAGGAGTGGGTCACTCACTTCTGAGCATTCTGAAGTCTCTGAATACCCATAGCTGGATTCTTTCTTTCTGACTCTAATAAAAATGTCTGTAGCTAGCTAATATTTTCTAATATTTGAAGTTTGGGGTTGAATCTGTGGTAGGCAAATATGTCTAGGGTAACAACAGGGATCTCATTAAGGAGATTAAATGAAAACTTAGAAATAACCTTTAAAGCAGGAAAGACAAGTTTAACATCTTTCTTTCCCTCTGCTTCCCATGACTGTAATTCACATTAATTTCCTTAAGGTACCACTCAGTATTTTATGAAAAGTGCTTGACAGAGAGAAAGGCATGACATATCAGGTAGCCCTTGTATTCTTGCTGTGGAATTCTTTTTCACCTCTCTGTTATATATGTCTCAAATATAGTTTCTAAGACTAAACTGTATTAAGAGGAGGAAAACTAGAAACAGCTTTAATTTGTAATTTCTGTAAGACATAATGTCATTTGAACGCTGTAAGAGAAAATGTGTGCTGCTGAGAAGGCTTGTCCTGTATTTAAAGAATATGACATCAGGAGCTTAATCCAACAATCACTGTAATAAACTGAATGTTATATTTTGTATACCAATAACATGTTCAGAATTCAGCAATGAAATGTAGAGCAGCACTGTTTTGTGCCTGGCTGTGAAAATGCTTTTTAATCAACATTTATCTCTTTGTCCTTCTTTAGATCTGGAATCCTTTTGAATAAAAAATAATTCAATTTTTCATTTTTTTGAATATAAAATACAGTATAGAATAGTAGAGGATGCAGGATGCCTGAGTGGATGAGCAAGGACCTTTTGGAAAACTCAAATGGCAGAGAGAAGTTCACAGCATGTGGGAAAAGTGTCGGATCACTTGGGAGGATTATAGAAATGTTGTCAAGGTATGCAACAAGGAAGGCCAAGGCCCTCTTGGAATTAAATCAGGCAAAGCAAGTGAAAGAACAAGAGGAATTTTTCAAATACAACAGTGGTTAAAGGAAAAATAGGGAAAAAGTGGTCCCAATGCTGAATGAGGTGGGAACTCCCCAGTTCAAGAGAGACAGAGAACTACTGGAGAGAAGCTAATGCAGAGCTACGAGGATGATTAATTGACTTGAACACCTCTCCTGTAAGGAAGGTAGAGACCCTGGGGCTGTTCCATCGGAAGAAGAGAAGGTTGAGAAGGGATCTTATTAATGTCTGTAAGTATCTGAAGGATGGATGTCAAAAGGAAAGGACCTGTCTTTCTTCAGTGGTATCATGAACAAAGCGAAACAAGTTGGAACACAGAATGTTCCACCTCAACATTAGGAAAAACTTGGTAACTGTGAGGGTGACAGAGCACTGGAGCATGCTGCCCAGAGAGGTTGTGGAGTCTCCTTCTCTGGAGATACTTAAAATCTGCCTCTATGTATTCCTGCATGACCTGCCCTAGGTGATCCACATTTTGGTGTAAGTGGTTGGACTAGATGATTTCCAGCAGTCCCTTCCAGCTCCATTCTGTGAGTCTGTGAATTTCACATTCCTCAGTAGCAATGTTAGGTTCTTTCCTCCAATTCAGCCCTAGTTCAAGCACTTCATCATATTTTGAACCCTTTGAATTTACAGTTTTATTCTGAAGCTTGGTGCAGATGCAGTGATAGGACTGAAAACCCTGGTATTAAAGATAAAATATAGAGCCCTTAGAACCGATCTTACATACTATCCCATGGAGGTCAAATAGTAGGGTCATAGGATGGAAAAAAAGGCCTGGAAATAATCCAGTTCAAACCCTGTGAATGAAAGGTAAGTGTCCCGTACAGGGTCTAGAGACCATCTGCTTTATACAGCCTTCTATATGCCAGACCATATAGCACTTTCTAGCATCCTATTACAATGTGAAAATTTACAGTACAAGATCAAATGTCTCAACCATACAGTACTTCAGAAAGAAAGTTGAATCTCTACCTGTGTCCAGGATTCCTGTGGTCAGAGGATATTTGAGAGGTAGAATTTCTACCATGGACTTTTACCCACATATAACCTCCTTGTAGCTCCCCTATTACAGGGGCTATTCAGCTTATTCTCTTCCTTAAGTGGCTTGTTATCTACAGACTACACAAGGAAAGCATTTATTTTGGTTAGGGAAAAAAGTTCCCTTCATAGGAAAAATCGCCTTCTGCCTCCCAGATGTGTAGGAAAAATGAAAAATGATAGCGCATTTGGGACAGAGCTCATGGCTTAGTGAACTTACTCATTCTCTGAATTAAGGGCCGTGTGCCCTGTGTTTCTTTGGTTTTGTTTAATGTACAGACAAAGCAAAAGTAGACTAAAATTAAATGTATCAGGATGCTCATGCCAAATAGCAAAAGGAGAGGGATTTAATAATATTTCTGATGTCTATCAACTATAAATGATTTTTAAAACTCCCAATTTCTTGTGCTGTCTATACTTTGATCTGATACTAAGTACAATTTGACTTGTTTGTGGAGGAGGTTTGTAAAGGAAAACTAGAATTAATTTTTTGTATGTACTTAACAAATAAAAACTGTGTATTGTGGATAGCAATCATGAAAAGGACCTATCATTAAAAATTGATCTGAGATGAGTTCTCTTTGCTAGTCCTGTGATAGGTCATAGCAATTAGAATTGTTTGAAGAAAGATGGGTGATGCTATGTAACAAAATAAGCCATATTGATTTAGGAAACCATTAGAGAACACAGAAGCATTTATTTTTTTGCTGTTCTTCACACGTGCATGCAAGATATCCCCTTAACTGAAATATGATTGTCATCAGCTGATTACCAGTGAAGCTTACATATCACTCAGTTGAGTTTTAAATGACTAAGCTACAAGAGTTGAATGGTTATTGAGTTGAAAGGGTAATTGTAAATAGGATGTCAAAACTGCACCAAGTTCTTTCATGGTATAAGAAAATTGCAGACTAAATCAACTGGTTAGTAATGATTGCTCCAATAGTTTACTAAGTTTAGACACCCATAACTATATTAAAATATTGATATGGCATCATTTGCACATGAAGAGAAAGAGTAGGTGGGTAAAATGTGCACAAGGTACCTTATACTTTCAAAAAACTTTGCATTTATGGAGCCTGTCTAGACCTTGTATCTTAACAAGAATAATATCTTTTGTTCTTTTAAGGACCCCTTCCATATGATGAGTTAAATAACACCAATTCTTGTTACAACTATAAATACAGGGAAGAACTGCAAAATTGCCTGTGTATAACTGTATTCATGCATTGGAGCTATTAGATTGTTCACAGCATTTTCATATGTTAGAACACTCATTAGAGCTTCCTTGACTTAATTCTGTTTAAAAAAGAAGTTGCAATTGACACTCTAATGCTGCCTTACTTAATCTTCATGTATAATTTATTCACCATACACTGCCATTGCTAAATCATTTAAGAATAAATTTTTATTGTAAGAGGAGCATCACTGTAGTTATATCATTGTGTATTGCCAAGAAAATGATTACTCCTGAGAGAGAAGAAAATATTTTTAGGTTTCCTATCTTCAGGGTTTTTTCCAGTGATCTTTTATATGTCTTGTGTTTATGCTTTAACTTTTAAGGTCTCATTCAGAAAAAGCTTGGCACTTGTTAAATTGAAGCATACACTTAAAATGAATGAGAGTGAAAAACATGTTTCTAGAATGTAGTTAATGATTTTGCTAAATAGTACTATTTTCACTAGTTAGGGACTCAGAGATCTGTCTACACTTGCTCTTCTTGGTGTAAAATTCACTTACGTGACAATGTAACTGCTTCACCTGCAATGTATGTTGGCAGGCATGTGTATTTAGTTTTAATTTAACAGCTGTGTGAAATTCAGTTCCCAAAACATGTAATGCTGTGACATTTTGAATGTCTTGGTAGGCCTTATATTGCTGTCAGCAACAGTTCCAAAAGGGTTTCTTTTGTCATGTCTGACAACCTCATCTTGATGTCTCGGGTACCCTAGAATATTTGAAACAGAGAATCCCTATTTTGAGTCCACAGAACTCAATCTTTGAGTCTTAAAAGTGGGTTAATTACTTTCTGGAAATGCTTTCATGGGATAGACTTTGGAATGACTACTAAAGTTTAGGTGACAGAAATTAGGTGAAATTACCTTTACTGTGCCTTCCAGATTAGCTAGATTAACAATCAGTCTCTGCTCTGTGATATAATATGTTCTATGAATAATACTGACAAATATATGACAGTACATTAAAACTGTCAGTAAAATATACAAAATATTCATCTGAAGGAGTGTGTATATATGTGTATAATATTTTAACCTTTGGTCTGTATGTGCATTGGAGGACAGTTTTAGTCTTGGACTTGTAATAGCTATCTTTTTTTGCCCAGTTTATAATATATTTAGTAATTGTTACTGTTACAATAACAATATATTTGTATAGAACTATATGTTACATATTAATTACATATTATAGTTTCTAATTGTGTCTTGTGAAGCTTGCTCTATAGCTATGATTTGTAGCCTCCTCAAAGACATGTGTGCAAAATGAAGGCATGAGGTTTACATTACAAAGTGTACTGGTTGCCTGTGATAAAAAAGAAAACTTTATATAACTTACATATGTGTGTGTGTTCTAAGAACTTTACTGAGAATACTTCGTAAGATAGAGTAAGGGGTTTAGAATAGCGATAAACTGTGACTTCATTTTGCTTACATTCATAATATTTTTTCAGTACTGTATGGTACATATATTTTAACATGGGGTTTTTCAGTTGTGTAAAGGTCTGGGTCAATACCTGATATTTGAACTGTGCCTGAAAAACACATTGGTTGGATTAATTCTAGGGGAAAGAACTAAGTGGGGCGTTGGCACTTTAAATAAGAATGTTAAAGTTTTGGATTTTAAGGCTTCACTAATCTTTCCTTAGAAGTCTACCCTTTCCTAACTTTTAAATTTCTTATTTTTTTACAGAACACTCTAATAATGTTTTTTTTATCCTAAACTACGCTCAACATGAGCCAGCACTGTTCACTTGTGGCCCAGAAGGTAAACTGGATCCTGGGCTGCATCAAGAGAAGTGTGGCCAGCAGGTTGAGGAAAGTGATTCTCCCCCTCTGCTCCACTCTGGTGAGACCCTATCTGGAGTACTGCATCCAGTTCTGGAGCCCTTATTTCAAGAAGGATGTGAAGCCAGAAGAGGGTCACGAGGATGATCAGAGTGCTGGAGCAGCTTTCCTATGAGGCCAGACTGAGAGAGTTGGGGCTCTTTAGTCTGGAGAAGAGGAGGCTCTGAGGTGACCTTATTGTGGCCTTCCACTGTCTGAAGTGGGCTAGAAAAAAACCCTCAGGGGAGGGGCATTTGAGGATCTCACGTAGCAACAGGACTAGGAGGAATGACTAACAGGAACTAGAAGCAAATGGGTAGATTTGGACTTGATGTGAGGAGGAAGTTCTTCACGGTGAGAGTGGTGACAGCCTGGTATGGGTTGCCCAGGGAGATGGTGGGGTCCTGTCCCTGGAGGTGTTTAAAGCTGGGCAGTATGAGGCTCTGGCCAGCCTGATCTAGGGTGGGGTGTCCTTGCCCATGGCAGGGGGGTTGGAACGGGACGGTCCTGTGGTCCCTTCTAACCCTAACCAATTCTATAACTTCTTCCCAGGGAGGGTGATGGGGCACTGGAGGGGGCTGCCCGGGGGGACTGTGGAGTCTCCTTCTCTGGAGACATTTGAAACCTCCCTGGACTTGGTCTGTATGATCCTGCTGTGGCAGGGGGATTGGACTAGATGAACTTTCGAGGTCCCTTCCAATCTCTAATGTTTCTATGATTCTATGATTCTTTCTATTTATTCCTAATTCTGTCTTTTAAAGCATTCTTAGGCAAGCAGATGTTCCAAAGCCCTGCTTTTGCTGAGTACCTGCTAAACAAAAGCTCTGACAGCAGTCCAGCTCCTGGGAACCTTTTAAGCTGTACTTCTTCCCTAACCCTGCTAGTTCTGTCTAGTCCTGTAAAGCTCATAAACTCCTGACTCCTCAGTGAAGACAGGAGAATTAAACCACATTTTCCGTTTCTACAACATGCTGTTTTGGGGATATGCTGTTCTGAAATACATTAGGATAATGTAACAAATGCAAATTACCACTGATTTTACAGCTTCTCAAATCTCACAAATGCCTTGTTCAATTACCCTCAAACATTCTAGGGGGAAAAAAAATCATCTTCTTTCAGAACACCACACAAGAGAAATTTCTAATAGAACAGTCTGATGTTAAAATTAGATGGAAGGGCCTAATTGAGCTTATAATGGAAGGTACTTACAACCTTAGCCATGGAATGACTACCACAGCTCCATAATACCATCTACTTCAGAAAATCAGAAAGCTTTAGACAGACTGCCTGACAGAGTGTTCAGGAATGGAGGGCAAAACACCTAGGCAAGGCAGCACTGTTTTTCACTATGCTGATTTTGTCACTTCTTGTATATCAAGAAAGGAATCCATTATTTTGTCGACTAACTAAACGTTGCCCACGTTTGTGTTAAAAATCTACAAAAGCAAACAACTTTGTGGACTAAAGCCAGATGAGTTATTGTTTTGAATGATATAACACATGACAGGATGTGATAAGAACCCGTCCTTAATTCACTTATCTGTACTTGTCAGCTTTTGGCCAAGGTGCCACCACTTTTCTCGGTGGTACCACCCAATTTTCTGTGCCAGCTCTATATTTACAGACATGTATGCACGTTTGTTTTGTATCATATCTGACAACACCTTTGACTGTGGAAGTGAATGCCTTCAATCCTACACCTTTGGGAGACCATTTTTTTGCAGGTGATTAGGCCTGCTTTAATTTCATCTAAATGTAGACACCTGGCTTCAGTGGCTTAAATATGATCAGAGCTGACAGACACTTTTCAGATCTCTGTTGACTGCCTGAGTTGCTGATGGGAACAGTACTTGGTTAGGAACTGAAAACCATGTGGGATAAATGTTATTCAGCATGTCTAGTTCTCCCATGTCAGGTGAGATGTGAATAGGAAGAAAGGAGATGGCTGACTCCACTCCTCAGTGCAGGTCTAAGGCAGCCCTGTTGTGTAAAGGGAATTGTTGTTTGCTGCTGGGTTAGACCAACAGAAACTTACCACCTTGTTGGATGAGGTGAGGAGAATGCTTGTGTATCAAAGAGTCTCTTCCTCACAGTGGTTTTCAGAGTTACTGCACAATGGACACAATGCACCTTTCTCAACTTTAAACTGAGTCTGTAATATGGTTTTAGTGCACAAGAGTTTGTTGTGTTTTCTCTTGTATATATTTAAGACAGGTGGAACTGAGGAAAGATGCAGCCTGTAGAAGTCTAGGAAATTCTGAGGTGCATATAATGGAGGCCATGTGTTTTACTACTTAAATATCTACACATATCTAATAGTCTTCTGTCTTGTAATTGAGGGGTAGGGATGCCATCCAGAGGGACCTGGAGAAGCTAGAGAGGTGGATATAAGTTAGCCTCATGGGGTTTAACAAGACCAAGTGTAAGGTCCTGCATCTGGGACAAGACAATACTAAGCACTTGGGGGTGCTTGTGGACAAAAAGCTCAACATGAGCCAGCAGTGTGCACTTGCAGCCCAGAAGGCAAACTGGATCCTGGGCTGCATCAGGAGAAGTGTGGCCAACAGGTTGAGGGAGGTGATTCCCTACCTCGACTCTACTCTGGTGAGACCCCATCTGGAGTACTGTGTCCAGTTCTGGAGCTCTTATTTCAAGAAGGATGTGGACATCCTGGAGCAAGTCCAGAGGCAGGCAACCAGAATGATCAGAGAGCTGGAGCACCTCTCCTATGAGGCCAGACAGAGAGTTAGGGCTGTTCAGTCTGGAGAAGAGGAAGCTCCGAGGTGACCTTATTGTAGCCTTCCAGTATCTGAAGGGGTCTACGAAAAAGCTGGGGAGGGGCTTTTAAGGGTATCAGGTAGTGACAGGACTAGGAGGAATGGAGCACAGCTGGAGATGGGGAGATTTAGACTTGATGTGAGGAGGAAGCTCTTCACTGTGAGAGTGGTGAGAGACTGGAATGGGTTGCCTAGGGAGGTGGTTGGGGCCCTGTCCCTGGAGGTGTTTAAGGCCGGGCTGGATGAGGCCTTGGCCAGCCTTATCTAGGGTTGGGTGTCAGTGCCCATGGCAGGGGGGTTGGAACTGGATGATCCTGTGGTCCCTTCCAACTCTGACTGATTCTGTCATTCTGTATCTTCTTCCTAGTGAGGGTAATGGGGCAGTGTGGGGGGGTGCTGCCTGGGAGGTTTCTGGGCTCTGCTTCTCTGGAAGCATTTGAAACCTGCCGGACTTGGTCTGAGTGATCCTGCTGTGGGGGGGTTGGACTAGATGGTCTTTTGAGGTTGCTTCCAATCCATAACGTTCTGTTCTGTGATGTTCTGTGACTTGGTCTCAGTGAACCTCTTGTGGCAGGGGGATTGGACTAGATGATCTTTCATGGTCCCTTCCAATCCTTAGTGATTCTATGATTCTATGAATATTTCTAGTGGGTCCAATGTACTGTCTGTAGCTTGTGAACAACTGAACAAAAGTAGACTTTCACTTAGCTAGTTACTCAGTTTTATTGAGGGACTACTCCTGTAGCATTGTTCAATGTTCTTGGATTTCATTAGTTTTCTGATTGATATTTCAGTACTTTACTTTGATTTTTAGACCAAATCCAACTTAGCTAGATGTAAATAGAGAATGTTTTTCATGGTAACTCCAACCAAAGAGTCTATTCAATAACAACATGAATTGTGCCTTGAAGAATGACCCTTTCTCTCATTGACTCCAAAGGGTAGAAAATGTGTTCAGCTAAGCCATAGGTGTCTACATCGAAGAGCTACAGCACTGTCTGTGGTGGGATCACATCCTTACTGAGCAACAGCTTTTGTCTGAGAAGTCTTCTGAAATGTATTGCTCTCTCCTGTTTGCATGTGAGATGCTTATGTTGTACTTGGTGTTGGACAGAGGCTGAATGCAAATTTTGAGGCAAGTGTCATTCTGAAAAGATGTTGTTTTATGAGGTCCTAACTGTGCCTCAGTTACAAAAGAATCCCATTCATTGGACTAGATGGTCTTTTAAGGTCCCTTCCAATTCCTAATGATTCTATGATTTTGCAAGGGCTACATTTATGAGTATATGTAAAACAGAGCATCAGTGCTATGCCAGTGGAGTTCAGGGGTGTCTGGGTGGCTTCTGTGAAGAGAGACTGGGGTTGTCCCATGCCGTACACAGCTGATTTCAACTGAGTCCACCAACTACAGGGCACAATTGAGCCCAGTAGCCAAAATGATGTCTTTGTTTCTCACCACCCAGCTCTATTTTAACTGTCAATAAATTAAATTAAGTTTCCCCCAAGTGAGTATTTATCTGTTCCCTTCAATGCCAAGAGAGATTCTTGCCTTAAAAAATACAGTAGATTCCCAGATAGTGAAAGTCAATATAGATTTTTATGTGAAGGGAAATAATTTTTGAGGTAAGTTTTGTATCTAAAGATAGCATCTCTGAAGCTGCATTGAATTTGAAGTGGTGACACATACAGATGTGTAAAATGTGTTTTCTCTTAAATATAGCACGTTTGTTTTATGTAACTGGGTATCTCTTCTTGTGGGCTTACAAAACACATATCTACTACAGATAATGGAAACAAAAAGGAATAAACTATCTCCTAAATTTGAGATAATTTTCATAATAACTCAGAAAATTGTCAGAAAACAAAAAATTGTTGCTATATTTTCAGAAGAAGCAGTTTTCATTTATATTGTTTGGATGGAAGTTTTCAAATCTCTTCAGCTAGAAGTACTGCATTTATTTTTGTTATGTTGATTATATTGTACATCCATCCATGCCATGGCACTCTCAGCATGGGTCTGTTCTCAGCCTCGTTGTTCTGCTCTTAGGTATTTCATTCCTTCTTTAATTTTGCTGACTCCCATCTCTGAACCCACCAGACTAATTTATCTCTTGATATGGCACTGCATGTTTTGTTCTGACAAAAAAGGGAATTACTGGTGGTCACAGCTGGTAGATTTCCTTTGGAGGAAGACTGAGAGACTAATTCAAATCCAGAAAGCAGCAAATAATGCTTTGACATATAAGGAAGCCTATGGACCTGTACTAAATAAACAACAGTACACAGATTACTGATGCATTTTCTGTTTAGAATTTAAGAGAAAAGAATTAAAAGTAAGGTGATTCTGTGCAGTGGTTGATAAAGCTTTACTGTAGTTTTTGAACATAATAAAACATCTGTGTCTAGAGACATTTTAAGACATCTTTATGTCTCATATATATTTTTTCATTATATTCCGAATTTCATGCACCCCTATCCACAAGTGTTGTCTTTGAGAATATATATATAGAGAGGGAGACCTTGGCTATATGAATAATATATGTGAAAATCATATTTCATCCCTGAATAGGGGTTGCAAAAATATCAAATTCCTGGTCATTTGTGTCATGACTATGGTGCTTTCAATGCAGTACAAAAAAGATTGTTTCATCTATGTGAGATATCATGATAGATACATGGCTAAAAGGTAAGTTTATGTGGTTTCGGCTGCAGTGTAGTTTAGCCTGGAAAAAAAGAGACTGAGAGGTGACCTCATTAATGTTTATAAATATGTAAGGGTGGTGTCAGGAGGATGGAGCCAGGTTCTTCTTTGTGATGTCCATGATAGAACAAGGGCCAATGGGTGCAAGCTGGAGCACAAGAGGTTCTGTGTAAACTTTTTTACTGTGAGGAAGACAGAGCACTGGAGCAGGCTTCCCAAGAGAGGTTATGGAGTCTCACTTACTGCAGATATTCAAAACCAGCCTGGACCTGTTCCTGTGTGACCTAATCTATGATTCTATGATTCTAATCTAGGTGATCCTGCTCTGGCAGGGGGGTTGTGCTAGATGATCTTTTGAGGTCCCTTACAACCCATAACATTATATGAGTTTGTGACAGGAAGTCAGAATGTTACTGATTTGTGGATTAATTACAAGCATTCTGAATAAGGAAGGATGTGTGAGAATGCATTTTGCCAGTATAGATAGCATGCACCATCCACCTTCTCTCTTCTTGAGCAAAGTTTAACTAGAGTGACTCACAGAATAGCACAGCAGCATATTAGGATAATTTACCTTCACTCTGACACACTTATGTAAGACATGGGATTGTCAGTAACTTACCTAGCATGGTAATTACTTTTTTCTATTAGCTGTAAAAGCAGCTTGTAGTATATTCACTATGGCTTAATGTCTATTTAACTTGTCCACAAACCAGTTATAATATCAACAATATATTTTTTAAGTTAGACCCTCTCTAACTGGCTTAAAATTTGAGACTTTTGGGTTGTAGTAAGATGCAGTGATTCTTAATGATGTGTTTCATATACTAGATAGCAAATGAACTGTGATAATACTTTTCATCTTCTGTTTTTCATATATCATCATGAAAGTTACTGCTAAAACTGCTGTCTGCACCAGAATCATATCTGGAAAGTTCCCAATTCCTCTTTCTAAAAGACCATCGTGTTCCTTCCTCTAACTTTTGCTACTGCCAAAATGTGTAATGTGTATCTGCTTCCAGACTTAGGAGGTAACTGAGCAGCACCTGTGAATCAGCATACTGTGAACTGCAGAATGACAGGCAGTAACACCTGAAAGAACTACCCAGGAATTTAAAATGTGAAGATGAGGCTGTATGTTTGTTGTTAATTGTATTTGTTGCTTTCAGTCACCTGTTCTCTGTGTGCATATATTTTTACCACCCCCCCCCCCCATATCAAA
>VZRI01005493.1:252105-331665 GCA_013397515.1 Upupa epops | reverse complement strand
TACCCCCCCCCCCCCCCCCATATATATACATATATTAGACCAAGAACAAGTGGACTAAGGAGCTTTTATATTTTTAATAATGAGAACAAATTCAATCTCAAAAGGTTTAGTAATGCAGGGAAAGATAAGTGGTTCTTTTATTCCCCTTCTACCTCTTTTGTATCAGTGAAGAACCTTTACAAAATCCTAAAGATGACAGTCCAGTTTCCAAAAGTTCCAAAACTTAGACCTCTGCAAGTACTGCAATTCTTTAATGATTTATACTCAGCATGCATTCAGTCACAGACAAGAGAATGAAAACAGCTATTAGAAAGTCTTGGATACGTTACCATGATAATTGTATCAGCAAACACTTTGGAGCACAGAGAACATTCACTATTCACTCAAAAAGTGCAAAAGAAAAGATCAATGCCTGCTCAAAAAGGGAGGTCAAAATAGGCAGAATGTTGAGGGAATTCACTGTCAAGACTGAGATTCAGAAAATGAAACTTGTTTTTCTGAAGTGCTAGTTGGAATCTTAAAAGTTTAGATTCTTCTACAGATGCATTTTGCAGAATGTTGGTAGTTAATAAACAGATGGCTAAGTAACAGATTTCTGCAGCAGAGTACCCATCAAGGGACAGAAGAGTGGAGGTATGACCTTGTGTTTTGAGACAGGAGTGAGAGAAAAAAGCAGTGTGTGTCAATGCTAAGTACTTAGCTAGAAGCCTGTGAAGTCAGCTTGATTCCATGAGCTTTGGAGAAGCCGGAGGTGGTCCAAGTAGTTACCTGGATACTAAACATACAAGTTACCTTAATATGAACCAACAAAATATGGGTTTGAATTTAATGTTAAACAGGTTTTTTTTTAGAAACATAAAGCTCTTAGCTTCATTAGAGCAGAAAGCTGGGCTGTTATAATTCACAGCTGTGCTGAGATTGACAGTAATATTGCAGCAAAATGAATATAGGTTTGTATTTGCAAAAGCAGACACTCTGCAACTGGTCTTCAGTAAGGAAAGTAGTTACTGGTAGCTGTTGCAACAGTGCTGTGCATAGGGTTGTATCTTTCTGAACTGAAAAGTTCAAATGCAAAGCTTTACTATTTTAGAAAAGGCTAATTAAAGAGTCTACCAGAACCTTGAAATATTGTTTCAGTAATTATGTTATATTAGGAAGGCAGCATTCACCAAATGAATAAAAGAAAACAGTTTTTAATCAATATAAATAGCAGCAAGTAGCATCCTTGTAGAATAATACTGTATATCATCTTAGCAGAAAGCTATTTACTGTATAGGACATCCTTCTTTATTCCAAGAAGTTTTTAATCTTTGCTCACTTTTGCCAAAAGCCCTGTGTTTTATCCAATGAGTACATAGAAGCATGGGCTTTCAAAAGTTAACGATGGATACATGGTGAGATACAGAAAGAAATAGAGCCTATTTTCTTCAGGGTTTACCTTCCCAAACCTTTCCATAAGGAACTGCAAAGCAAATCAGATGTATACCATAATCAATTAAAAATTAACAGGATGAAGGATTCAGTATATGTCATCTTTTCAAGGATACAGTGTAAAATTTATGACAAGTTTTTTTCTAACTTGGAAAAAAAATAAGTTTTATAGTGACAGTTTAGGTGTTGACAATAAAAAAAAGGCTGATTTAGGCTATTAAAGCAGGAGTGTCCACCATCTGGAAAAGCTATATACTATATAGCATCTGTTGGTTTCACTCTTCAGAAAATCTCTAAAATACTTACAATTAAGAAAAGCAGTCACTATGTTGACCATTACTGGAAAAAATACCCCATAACAGATGTAAATCTGATACCATGTAATTCAACAATGCTTCATGCAATATTGATGGCCTTTCGTAAAGTATTCTAATTTTAAAATTCATTACTAAATTATTCAGCAGTCTATAAAACAGATGTATGGCATTACAGCACCCAAGTTACTGTATCCGTTATAAAAATAGATCTTTATAATCTGCATGTATTTTGTCCTTTAAGTCTCATACAGAATCAATGGATTTTTCCAGGTTCTATGACTCACCTTCAGTTTCCTCATTCTAGAAAGGTTTCACTTGTGCTCCCTTATTATGTGTTCCAACATTAAATGTCAAGCTTTTATGGTTAGTTTAACTGGTATTGTTGCTGAGAGCTTGATAGGCATGTATTTTAGGAAAACAGAACAGAGACAAAATGTTTCCTCTTTCTTGTAGTATCTATCTGCATTTGCTAGAGGTTAGAAGGAACTTTTGTCCAAGCATGCATCTTTCATTCAGAAAAAGTAAGAACTAGGAACAAACCTTACACTTTTGAATGACTAATTTGGATTCTCCCCGTAGGTGACAATACACCCTTTCATGCTCTTTGCACCTTTGTCTCCCATGAAAGTTGCAGAAAATGTTCTTGAGGAAATTATATGACCCAGGTTATAAGCCTGTCTTACAGTTCTGGTAGCAGTAGGGAAGGAGAAGTGGGGTTTTTTTTCCCTCTGCTGTGTTTGAATTGATGACAGAATGACACGACAGAAAGTTTGGGTGAGATGTTTGCCTTATTACCTGGAATAGGAAAACGTGTAGAGAGATGTTTGCCTAATTATAGTAGCTGAAACATGAAAGCTGATAAGGTAAAATAGACAAAGGATGAGGGCGACAGGCTGTGCAAAGTACAATGTGATATACCAGCAAAGATGGAAAAAGAAAGTTGCTCTTAAAATGCTATATCCATATCACTTACCTTAAAGATCAAGTTATGCTATACATCCAGTTACCCCAAAAACCGCATGAAAGTGCATTTAGATGGGTTTGAACAGTGTCGGGTTGTTCAGTAAATGTTTTCACATGCATTTTTGGACTATGCTGCTTCAGTGTCTGGGTAATAGTGAGATCAGAGACTCTAAATATGCCCAGTGCAATCACAACAGTGATTCAAATCAATTTGCTGTTAATGTACCTGACTTAGGTTTGATCTCCAAATTGACTACTAAGATTGAAATCTTACTGGGCTGTTATCATGTAGTCTCTGAATGGATCAAGGAAGCTAATAGTCTGCATTTGTTTAGTGTGTTGTGGGTATCATTTACTAGTAGAGATTCAAGTTAGCTTCCTTGAACCTAGTGTGTTTTAAAGTACTGTGAGGGCAGTATAGGCATAAATCAGTTTTACTTGTGTTTTATGTGACCATGCAAACATTTTCATTGTTATTCTTCAGAACAGAAGCAAGAAATCTGCAACATGGTAGCTAGTTAGAGTGCATTGTGATATACAGAACCTGTGCACTAAGTATGCCACAGCAAAGTTTTGAACAACCAGGCAGTCTCTACCTAAAGTAGAAATATTTCTGATGCAGAATTCATCCCACATAACATCAGGAAATCATCAATTCTATATCTAAATCTGGATGAATCATCCTTGCTTCCCTATAGGCAATAGACAGAAATAGGAATCCTCAGGGGGCTTAGTTTTCTGATCTTAGGTACCTATTTATTTGATTCTTTTGGATGCCCTTTATCTTTTACCTTGAATAGGCAATATAGGGAAAATGGTTCAGCTATAGAGTTAACTAGGAGTAATCCCACATGGCAGGAAAAGGGGCACTTCATAGTCACGTAATCAACTGAAACAGCATTTAGGAAGACCAGACAGCTGGCCCAGTCCAAACAACGGCAGCCAAGAGGGAGAGTTTGTCATTCTGTAAATGGCAAAATAACAAACACCTGACCTGAAGATAATAGGTTAATTGCTTTAATATTACATTTTACACTGATGTTTGTTTTAATGTTGTGATGGTTGAAGAGAGGTCATTTTTTTAAAATGCAGGCCTTCCAGAGCTGCAAATGTCTGCCCAGTGGTCTGATGAAAAACATCTCTTAGGTGATAAAATGAGTTGCACGCAAATGACAAGTAGGCTTGACGTGCCCTGAAAACATTCAGCTTGGAGTGACCTGTGATCATAAATTACTGGCATGCTGCATTAGATCCTAGACTTGTAATTTCATCAAGATCAACAAGATGCAATCTTGAAAACCGTTTGCATGATGTGAGGACGAATTGATGCCCTTGTCCTTCCAGACTGTTGGATCTGATGATCAGGAGTCTGACTACTTTGTGTCTCTAAGTAGCAGTATAGGGCCATTGTAAATAATTAAGTAGAAATTTGTTACCCTTTTGTCAAATGTATTTCTGATGTTACTCTTCCTTCGCCTCCATTAAGAAATCCCTTGATTAAATTTTAAAGTCTTAAACAATTTGAAGGGCTGAGAGCACAGGACACAAACTACAGTCTGAATGTTTTGCACAGGAAAGTCATATTCTCTCTGGGAGAAAATACAATAATGTCAAGTATTTAATATGCAATCCCGTGACTCTCTTTCAAGACATGATGCTATAGATTTGATTACCAGCTCAGTGGCTGGTACTTATAAGTAATTTATTTTCTTATCTATTTGCTTTTAGAGATTCAGATATTCTCTAAGTAGTTATAAATGTTTCTATATAAGTAGAATGCATAGCTACAAATGCAGTTACATCAAGAGTATGCATATAGAATAAATCATACAAATGTGGATTCTTCAGATTAAATGTTGCTCTTCATAACTTAAAGGCCACAATCCCACCAATACACCTATTCTAAATTATCTGAAGTGTGAAAAAGAGCTTAAGAAAGATGCACATACGTTATAAAACATATTAATTAACATGCATGTCTTAAATAAGACATGCAGTATTTATAGTGACAATAGCCATTTACTGTGCATTCAGCACAGAACACAATCTATGCTCAAGGAAGAAAAAATCCAGTATGAGAGAGGCACATATATTCTTAAAGCAGAGAGCTTAATTCTGTGATGACATATCATTACTGTTGACCTGTTAATGCTGGCACAAATTTTGCTGTGCAGATCTAAATGCTTTCACACAAATACATTATTAAATGCCTTATTTTTATACTGATTTCCTTAACACTTGTACCTGCAATTACAAATAGCCTCCATCCCTTGAATCTATCTATAATTTTTCACCTCATACCAGTGGAGAAGTAGATAATAAAGGCATCCTAATACAACATAACTTTTAAAAAATGCTCCCATGAGTGACAGCTCTTCAGTCAACATACCACATTTGCACTCCCTATCTCGAATGCTGTGAAAAACGACAACTCCCTGTTACAGTTTTATTTACTCCCCCGGTAATATCTGGGCACACATTTAGAAGATGTCACTAATGTACATTGCAGCCACCATGCGCTCTCCTTAGATTTTATATTTGAAATATACTTGCACTGATCATTTAGAGAAAAGTATGACCCGTCTGTTTTCACATGAGACAGACCTAATTACATATCGCTATCATTTTCTTATTTTCATGCTCCCATTTCCAAATTTTAAAGTGTCAGGTTAGTCACGTCTCCCAGTTTTTGCAAACTTTGTAAAACACACTCTTTGTAAACAAATCTCTCTGCCTCTCTGCTAACGTTTCATTATCCCCACAAAGCTGATCCACATTTTCCCTCCAGCTGAAAAGTTCATACAGTTTCTTCTGAAATAAAGATACGCTGTTTCTAAGAAAACCTCAAGAAAACCTACATGTGTACCGCTAGGTATATCATCTTCTACCTAAATGAGCTCACTTCACGTACAGCATTTTCAGTGTTTGTCAGAGAGCAAGAAAGTCTCCAATACTGAATTTCAAAAACATGTTCAGCACCTGTTAGTGGCTTCAGGCTGTATAATGAATGCCATGAACATTACAAAGTGCAAACTGGGGAAAGCTACAGGCACCATATCTCTCTGTACATTGTCCGATGCACGGTAGCAGAAAAACATCTTGTTTATACTTGTCAGAGTTGTGGTCCAGCAGCTGAATCTTCTTTCTCAGTTCCTCCCCTGGGAAGTTTGCAATTGAAATTACCAAGGAAGACTGCTTTTTTTCTTAAATAATTGTAACAAATTTTGTGGTGGTATCTAAGGTATAGTTTCTACTCGGGACTCAGCTGATCTAAATGTTGTGAGCTTATTTGAAATCAGTGATTATCTCTGGCAGAAAAGCTTGAGCAGGCCTATGGTATGCAATATTTTACTAGTTGTCAACGGTACTTAAAAAACTGCAGGGAGAAATGCCTCTTGAACGGGTAATCATATAGGAAAGTGAATTATTTTTGAATGTTTGGTATGCTTTTTGTTTAGAATCTTTACCTCACTTACGGTAATTTATATTATAATGTTGAATGTACAAACAACCATTTCCCAGAAGAACTTTTAAAAGAATATTTTTTGATCCACTTACATAAAATTTTAATGTACTGATCTTCAAGTTGCTTTGCAATTTCAACACTAGAATAAAGTACCCATGAAAGTTATGAGCATATACCATACTCCCAGTACAGCTCTGGGAACAGTATGCTGAAGTTTGCCCATTTGTGGCCTCAGAAGATCCATACTACTGTGTGGTTGAGACAAATGCCAAATCAAGTAACTGCCTTCTGCCCCTGGAGCTCATCTGATAATTTTAACTGAATAAAGCACTAGTCTTGCTTTTCTGCTCGTGCAGCTTTTCTGCTGAGTGCTTTCATGTATGTCCCAGGATCCTTTTCAGAGGTGGCTGAATCATGGTGGTGGTGTTTAGGTAAGAATTATTCTACCATGATTATTATTTCCTATTTAATATTACCTCTGACTTTGAGGCACTGCAGTTATTCACCTATTTATAAAGGAAAGCCCTTAGTATCTGTAGGAGAACTACTCAAGGACAGGAAGGCAACCTTGGTGTCACAGGTGCAGATTACTGGCAAATTGTGACATAATTGATAACTAGCCTGCCTCTATTGCCTAGTTACTCAAATAGAAGTCCATAATGTATTGTCCACTTCTCATTTAAAAAAAAAAGAAGGGCAATAAAAATCACCTGTGAGAATATGATTTTTTGGCATATACTGATGTAGAATTTCCTGTGTGAAATATATATATATAGTCACAGGAATATATATGTATATAGCCATAGGCAGGTTGGCCTATGACTGTGTCACCAGCTCTTGATGACTTCTGTTACCTCCACAGGTGGAAAAATTCATGGAGAGTGGTACTGATAGTGTTTTTCAAGAGGATCTCCCAAAAGCACAACCTCAGCTGATTCTGCACTGTGAAAGCTTTTTTGCTTGCACTCAGCCCTTATTTCAGGGGTAGCTTCTCACACTGTGGTGTAATGAATATTTATCAAGTATTCAATCCTATGGTATTTCTTCATGTGAATAGGTAACAGATGCATTTACTTTACTCCTCTTGGCTGTCCACAACACTAACAGATGCATTACCATAAATCTCTGTATGTATATGTATATCTCAAAAATAGAGGTGAAGAAAAATTCTACTAAGGAGACTTCACTTCTTTAGATTCTGATGAAGGTTTGGTCTAGCTACAATCTTACACTGTGGATATCACTGGGTTTTATATATACATACTTTTGTATGTATAATTTTGCCTTTGTGAAAACTTTGCTGTTTATCAAAGTATTGGAATAAAAAAGCTACATTCTTGACTTAGTTTAATCACCGAATCATCCCACTGGTTTACATAGCCTAGTTTGGAGCCCTGAAATGAAGAGCTTTTTGCCTTTAAAAAAGCAAAACTAGAAAAGAATGTTTTGAAAGGTAGCACAAAGTAAGATTGTCATGTTATTTGGTAGGTGATTTAACATTTAAGCCTGTTATTTGCATATCAAAATGAGACATAAAAGCAGCCTGAAATCAACAACTGCAAAGGAGTAACAAGAATTATAGAATTCCTTGGGTTGGAAGGATCATTTAAAGGTCATCTAATCCAGCCCCCTGCAGTGAGCAGGGACAACTTCAACTGCATAAGGTTGCACAGAACCTCATCCAGCCTAGTCTTGAAAGTCCCATGGGATATGGTCTCCATCACCCCTCTGGGCAACCTGTTCCAGTGTATTATAACCCTCATTATAAAAAAGCTTCCTTGATATCTAATCTAAATCTACCGATTTTTAGTTTAAAACTGTTACCACTTGTCCTACCACAACAGGCCTTGCTAAAATGTCCTTCCCAGTCTATCTTGTAGACTACCTTTAAGTACAGAAAAGCTGCAATAATGTCACCTTGCAGCTACCTTTTCTCCAGCCTGAACAACCCATACTCTTGCAGCCTGAACTCATATGCAAAGTGGAACAACCCATACTCTTGCAGCCTGAGCTCATATGCAAAGTGTTCCATTGCTCTTATAATTTTGTGGCCTTCCTCTGAAGCCACTACAAGCTGTTAATGTCCTTCTTGTGTTGAAGATCCCAGAGCTGCACACAATACTTGACATGGAGTCTCATCAGATCAGAATAGAGGAGTAGAACTGCCTCCCTTGACCTGCCAGCCACTTCCTTTGATACAGCCCCAGATTTTATTGTGTTTCTTGGTTGCAATTGCTCTTTGCTGTTTCATGTCCAGCTTTCATCAACCAGCACCCCGAAGTCCTTCTTCTTTGGACTGCTTTCAATCTCATCATCTCCCATCTGTTACTGATATTGAGAATTGCCCCTACCCAGCTGTAGAACTTTACACTTGGTGTTGTTGAATCTCATAACGCTCACACTTGTCCAGGTCTCTGTGGATGACATCCTGGCCTTCTGGCTTATTGATTGCATGTCTAAGCTTGGTGTCATCTGCAAACTTGACAAGGGTGCACTCCATGCCACTGTCTATGTCACTGATAAAAATACAAAACAGTACTATTCCTAGTATGGACCCCTGAAAGACACCGCTTGACACCAGTCTCCATCTGGACATCAAACACTACTCTCTGGAGGTGATCATCCAATCAATTTGTTATTCACCAGAAGGTCAACCCATCATATTCTCTCCAACTTAGAGAGAAGGATGCTGTGGGGCACCATGTGAATGCCTTATAGAAATATATAGATGATGTCCAGAGTTCTTCCTTTGTCCATCTATGTAGTCACTTCATCCTAGAAAGCCACTAGATTGGTCAGTCAGGATTTGCCCTTAGTGAAGCCATGCTAGCTGTCTTAAATCATTCCCTTGTCTTTGATATGCCCTAGCATATCTTCTAGGGCAATTTATTCTATTATCTTTCCAGACACAGGGGTGAGGCTAATAGGCTGTTAATTCCTAGAGTCCTCCTTTCCACCCTTTTTAAAATTAGATGGGATGCTTCCCTTATTACAGTCACCAAGGACTTCACCTGACTGCCATGACTTTTTAAATACAATGGAGAATGGAAGCCACCTACTAAATTTTATATATAAGACTGGGATAGACTGGTCCATTGTATATATTCATGTTAAAGAAAGAAACTATCACGTATGGAAACATTTGAGATTGCAGCTCATTGGAACTGTAATTGCTTGTTACTGAAACTCTTCATGTGAATTATTCTGCTCTTGAGTTGTAGTCCTTCTGGAGTTTACTGTGCTCACTCTTGCAACTCCATCCCCCTCCCTTTTTCCTTTTCACTTGCCTTTTTAACTCAGTTGAAAACCACCCTCCATCTCATTGGGGAATCACCTTCCCTTTCTGGTTATTGTTTGAAAATGTAGCTCTTTTAACAAATATAAAGGCAACATTAGACTGTACTTTTTATTTTTAAACCGAAACAACATATGCAGCTGACTGTAATTTTCTATCATTAAACTAGAATCAAGTTAAGTGAAACGCAGAACTCTGTATACAAATAACAAAATTTAACTTTCACCTAGACGTGTAGTCACATGGACCAGCTGGTGTAAATTGACATTACCTTTAATAGAGCTGTACCAGGTGACACCAGCCGAGCATCTGGCATCTGTCTGAGGGATAAAGCATAAAATCCATTTGCTGCTTCAATATATGTCTATGTTTACAATGAAGAAAGGATTGTTTGAGTTGGAATATCAATCTGCATGCTATTAATTAACAGATTATAGCTAATCTGAGAAGAATTGATAATTATATGTATATCAGGAGTTTAACAAGTCTGTGCTTTTGCAGAACTGTAATTATATGCCTGACTGGGTGAAATGGGATGAAAAATATAAATAATTTATAATGAAAATTTACTCATCGGTTTAGTGCTCAAATCATCAGTAATCGCAGTGACTATGAATGAGTAGAATGAGTAGACCTGAGCTCATTAAAAAGTCTTCTATAGAACTTGACTCTTTAGGATAGTTCGATCTCATGATTGACAATACTTGAAATTCTTACAGCCCTTCATTCAGCTGTGCCTTAGTAAGAGACTGTCCTTTTTGCTATGAAGTCAGAGCACTATTATCCATCCATTTTCTCTGTGTTTCTCTGATCCATTCTTACACCTAATGTAGTCTTTCAGACTCTGCTCTTCACTTTTTCTTTGTTAGATTTTGAAGTATTTTAATTGATGAAAAAAGTAATTGACATTCTTTTAATTCACATGAAAAGTGGTGGGGATTTGGGGTTATGTCACTGCCAATGTGTAATTCCCTGCTGTGTTTTACACTTCATTTTGAAGGTAACATTAAGTGCAGTTTGGAACATTCATTTTAAAGCAGGAGGTTGACACATAGTGAAGAGACTATAGCTGGAAAACTTTGATAGAGCAATCAAGGGCCATCAACACTTAATGGCTCTACACCGGTGGATCAATGGGCTTGCTAGCAGCAGGGTCATTGACTTTGAACAACTCTCTACCCAGTAGCTGAAAGGGTGCACGTTCATATTAGGGGTGGAAAATTTGTGGCATAAGCGTAGTGGGTTGAAAGGACTCACAAGCTGTTTTAAAAAGGGAAAGTTCTCAGTGCAAACAGGGAAGTTTGTTCTTCAGTAGTTAGGGGAACGGTTCAGCAAGGCCAGAAGGTTGTTTGTCTTAAAGATACAGCTTAAATCCTGAGTTCACTCCATTGTTAAAGGAACAAGACTCGTAACTGCTTTGGGGGATGTTTAGTTTTAGATGGATTTGTGCCTTGCTTTTTAGATATGGAAGTATATATTCATGTTTCAGAAAGGATGTAGCTAATCTAGTGGTTCTTCCTTTCCCTGTGTGTTGTCCCTAAATATTGCCATTGTGTAATCAGATTACAATGCAGGACAGAAACTTTTGTCTAATATTTCCAAGTTGAATTGTTGTAGACGGCTGTGCCTCAAGGAGGCTGATACACAGGTTTTACACGTTAGCAGCAGTGCCATATAGTGTTCCATTTCATAAAGAGGATCAAATTTGATTTGGTACTAAAGGAGTTTCTTGAACAGAGTTTTCTGGAATTCATATTCAACCATTAGCTAGAATTAGAACATACTGAAGTGTATGGTATACAGCTGGTTCAATCCATACCTGACATAGACTGCCTTGACAAATCTGTGTATCAGAAAAGGGGGTTTGGTTTTGGGTTTTTTCCAAGCGGGAAATAAAAAGAATGTAGGGGGTTGAGCACAGGTGCATTTTTCCTGGCTAGCAAAATTCAGTGGTGTGACAGTTGCTTAGGTAACTGAATGTTTCATTTAAGAGCTGAAGAATATGTGGTAAATGGACTTGGAGGATGAAATTCACTACTTGGTGCAAAACAGCTGAGAAATTGGACATATGCAGGGAGGTAATAGGTGAAAGGTAAATCAGATTCAGACACAGAACAACACGCTGGAGGAAAAAGGTGGATATGAATGTGGCCATTAGATTGAATATGGTTCAGGGATTCAAAGGATATACCATGGAGAAATGTACACACTAACTTTCTGCTTTTAAAAAGAAGTATTTATATAATTCAGACAAACCCTACAGCTTGTGGGCACTGAAATCACATCAACACATCACAAGCTTGTTATTTAATTGAGTGTGATTTAGCAAAAAGCATTTAGAACACAGTCTGCTCCATCAAATTGAATCAATTTAAATTAACAGACTAATGTTTCAGCCGTAAACTGATGCTAATCAAGGACAAGATGCTAGAAGTTACTAGGTATCTCTTATAAGATTTAAAGAACTTTGTTTTCTATTTACTACAGTGGGAACAGAGAGTCGCAATCCACATATATTTTTTTAAAAAAAAAGGGATAGGAGGTTTTGTTTTCACTGTTAGGTCTGGATTTGCCACAACTATAAGCAAACGTTTAACCAGCTCTTAGGTAACAACCTGAATAGGTGATATTAGGCATTTGATGAAATCCAGTGTTCTTAAATGAATGGTGATATTTGATGTTAGCATATGAATAGTCTATAAACATTATTTAAAGGAAATCTCAATTAATTTTAAGATTAAGATAATTAAAAATATCCCCAGCAGAAATATTTATCAATTAAATCCTTTTATATTTCAATCTATAATGCTACTCAAACAATTAAACAATAACAAGCAGAAAATTCCCAAATGATGAGTTAATCTTGTTTTCTTTCCCCTTACTTTTCCCCCCCCTCCAACTAAAATCTCGAGGGACAAGTAGTTTATTGGGTCAGCTTTAACAAATGGATGTGCAGTCTCTGTTACCAGGACTACAAATTATGGCCACCTTCTCTCAAAATTGTAGAAACAAGATTACAACAAATATAAAATGCCTATAATTTTCTTATTCCAATAATTCAAATTCACATTTCCATTGCTGGCGACAGGCAAGGGAAAGTATGATTCATATTGCAGTGAAAAGCTATTAAGGTCTAAGATTACTTTGGCTTTGAGTGAAAGGTGCCTGTTAACTGTAAATGCAGAAAGTTAAAGTAAAATCTTGGGTTTGATTAAAAGATTTATTCACGGTATTTGCAGCTATTTGGCTGGAAAGGTGTCACTCGTAGAAGTTTTACTGACTACTCCCTCCACATTTAATTGTTGTTTATTATTACATTGAAAATAATCTAATTTTCAACTAGATTTAAACACTATGTGTTGCATCAAAGAATGGGGAAAAAAAGCTGTGAGAAAAATCAAAACAAATCTGGAGAGGTTTCACTGATTTTCTAGTATGAGCTAGAAATTACCATTACGATGAGCCAAGATATTCGCAAATGAGGGGCTCCTCCTTTGAGGGTCCCTACTCATTCCATGGTGCTTGAAGAACCATGCTTTTATATCTTGACATATCTTGAAGCAGAGGGAAGCACTATATAAAAGACATTTTTTCTGCAGCAGTTACACTTTGGCTACAGACACATCACGCACTAATGTTTTACAATCTGGGAGTCTGTCCTCACTTAGTTACTTTAGAAAATAGAAAACTGTCTCAGATCTTCACTGTATTCACCACAAGAAATTTGATGCAATGCTGCATCCCTCCTTGCCTTCACATTTGGGTCACTGGTGTGGAGTCTATTGCCTTCTCTAATGGGGCAATAAAGGCCTATGGCATGTGTACAACACAGTTAATTCTGATAGCTTGCGTAAAGGAAGGTGTACTGGAGCTAGGCTTTTTCTGACCCAATAGAATTGATTTTTCAAATCTGCTGATCTACATTTGAAGCATCAGTAGACCATAGCCAAGCACTGCAGAGTCTGAGTTCTTATGCAGAGATCACCTCACCTGTGGTCAGATGAATGATGACCTACGACTTTCTTTTTTCTTTGAATGGAGTCTTTGAAGAGATATTGATGTTGTAGCTAACAGAATCAGTTGAGAAGACATCATAGTGAGTGATGGCATCTGCCACTGAACAGTAGAAATATGCCAATCTTGGATAGGGCACAAAATCAAGGCTGGCTCCTTTCATGATCCTGTCGATCTGGTGAAAATATTTTAAACTGAGCGGTCTTAAGTTTAACTAAATTTATGAATGCAAAGTATTTCATAATGGCTTACTGCTAGCAATAAAGGAGGAAACCCATAGATTTCAGATTAGACTGTATGTTAATGCACATTTTTATGCTTTCAGTGAGAGGATTTATTGGTATGTACTATACTAAATGCATGAAATAATAACATCAGAGTAAAATAAAATCAAATTGCTTGAAATACACTATTTCGATGAAGTCTAATGAATGATTTGGGATTATTATTTGACTATTATTTTTTAATATTTATATTTGAATTCAGAATTACTTGTTTTATCTTCAGTAAAATAGCAGTATATGCTGCAAAAGCAAGCAAGCAGCTTTTAAACAGTTCCAAATACTAGTTTTCTGTTATTATTCTATTGTTTCTTTATCAGATTGTTCTGAATGAGCAAATTCTTGAATGATTACTCATTCTAAAAGTATTTAAATAGAATTTGTTTTTCTTTTCCATTGAAACTAACACCATCTATTAATTAATAAATGTGAAAATTTGCTATATTTATTCTGAAAAATTAGCCAGTGCTTGTGAGTTAGTATTAAACATTATTTAGGACACTAAATAAAAGGCAGATACATATTTCAGTGGTGCTTCACATATCTCTTCCAAGTGTTCACAACAAGCAAGACCAAGGCAGTATTCGTAGCTGCATGTCCTCAGTGTGATTTGAAATGTTTTAAACATACATTAATACATTCAGAAAAAGCACAACAGCTTTCCCACTAAGCTAGGTTTTATAAAAATAGTAAACATGAAGACTTTGTTTCATAAGTTCCCACAGTTATTTCTTTTCCAAATGAGGGCTTTTAATTAAAGAATTTCTAATCACACACAAATTAAAAATAAAAGTTGTCGTGAGGCCAATGCTTTCATTCCCAAATGCCAATGAAAACAAATGCGGTAATCTGAAGGATCCTGGTTTGCAACGTGAAGCTCACTTTGTTACAAGCAATGGAAGGCTTTGTTACTGATTTTCATACAGCCAGATTTTTCCTGACATCTTTTGCTAAGCATCTGTGCTAATAGGCTCTTACATAGCAGGGGGGATGTGTACTGTCATCAACAGAGTAAGCAAAGCTGCACTCTTTTCACTGGAGAGAGCATAGGTGAGCGGAAAGCAGCCTGAAGTAGTTAAAGCAGCACAAGGCCCAGATAGTGACTCTTGACGTGCACCTACTGAATACACTAAGATGCAGGAAAAAAAATTGTTTAGATTTTCATTTTCTCACACTGCCAATCACTCTTTAACAATGCTTTCTGTGTGTCCTCAAACTTGTGAGCGGGAGCAATCGTGAGTTACTGCCACAGAGTGACAGGCATGTTCCCAATAAAACTGAGACCCTCTGAAGCGGAAGGCTGTGTACTTTCTACTGGCCTTGGCTTTCCAAATGCTAAGCTTCTCCATTCTGGTACATTTTTTGTATCATGTACTATAAAGCAGTATCTTGAACAGCCTTCCTTGTGGCTTTGTTATTATTCCCTTGCAACCGTAGACAGAGCACTTTAAAGTCTTTTGTTTTATCACACAGAGAATGAATGTAAGCAGAACCAGCTCCGGCTTCAATTGTGCCTAGCTTACAATTTAAATTACTCCAGCTATGCTCTGTTCTGTTTAAAGCGGCTTATGTTCTTCTCTGTGGGAAATAAAAGGTTTTGTATAATGGGATAAGGGAGAAGTCATTGTTAATTACTCATTTTTATTTTCAGTAAACTTTGGTTTATTTAGTGGAAGGCCAACTCTCATTTCCAAAAGAAATACTTATTTTTAGCTTCAATTGACCATAACATGAGCACCTTTTAAAATGCCCATTTCAGGTATGAATGACCTTTTAGACTATCTTACAGAGTTGAAAAACTTGAGTTACGATTAAAACTTCATGTATTTCATCTAAGCTTTCAGGATATTTCCAGTCTGGAAAACATCTCAACAAATAATTATCTTTGGTGGATTTTGGGTATTCTCAAAATGTGAGAAGTTTTCTATTCCTGATTTAATTTCTTCGATGATATAGGAAACACTGAGTTAAGTCTCTTTCCCTTTGCTTTGCTGTTCATTACTTTATGCTGATTGAACTCATGTGGAGGTACTGGTACAATGTGAGGTTTACCCTAAGGTTCTTTCCTGACTGTCTACCTGGAACTGATCAAGGATACTTTTTATCCTACTATGTGTCTCAGCCTCCTCCAGAATAATCATCAGGACCAGAAAGAGATGAACAGAGAAGTCCATAAAATGTTCACTCCTTTGGGTCTGGCATTAGTTCAGAGTGATTCTCCCAAGTCCCCCCATTAGGGACTGATGTTGGTGCTGTTTCAGTAAACCAATAAGCTAGTAAACTAATAGTCAAATAAAGACAAAATTTATTGAATAATTAATAATCAGCTTTATAGCACTTGTACAGATTTTAAACAATTTAAGAAGTTGAAGGGCATCAAAGTTGTTTCAGAGTATCACTTTAGATAATGATGTTCTGAACTCGTTAATTGCCAGCTAATGCATGTTAATAAGGAAACCATGTAGGTAAAAGAAAATGAAACAGTCTGGAGTTTATGACACTGATTTTGTCAATAAGGTGGCCGGGTTTGACTCTTGAGATCTTTCTAGTGCTGGAAAAATACAAAAGAAAGACAAAAATCTAAAACTGATACAGGCAAAGTTCCAGAGTGTTCATGAAAACAATGTCCTAATCAATCTGCAAGAGAAGTACCAGGCAATTAACACTGAAAGTCTGTTTAATTAGGTGAATCATGTAAAGAGAAATGCTGGATAGTTCTATTTACACAATCATTATATTTACCCTTTTGCTAGAGCTATAATTTAAAGTTTCTACAGATAAATACTAATGTTGTCTCATTTTCCATAAAGATTGTGGATTATTCTGCTAGTTAATTCTCAGTGACAGTATGATGAGAGTTTATAATTAATAACACTCTAGATGCAGAACTAATGCTATGAAATCATAATCAATAAGGAATATTCTCAAAACTTATGTAAATAAATAATACCTAGGATGTCCTAAGGTGAAAAAATAACTGGAAAGGTGTTTTTTTTAATCACATAGTAATTCCTCAAGCATTTATTAACCAAAATTTCTAGATTTATAGTCTAATTATGAGAATAAACTGCTATCAGTAGTTACTGACTTTTTAATTTTATTTTTTACAGATTTTATTCAAAACATATTTAATAGTGTTTATTTTGTAAAATTTATCTGTTCTTTACAAAAACACACTTTCTCCAAAGTTTGTCACACATTTCTTGCTGGGACTTTGCCAGTACATGGCTCTTTAGAGCTGATCCACACCTAAACTGGAAAAGTCTTCTGGAATCATTTAATTTCTAACCATCCTACTGTTCCTCACATGAAAGTGAGCACATATTGACTGACCATTTTTTATAACCTGTGGTGGCCAGCAGTTTACTTGCTATCTGAGGGCAACATTCATAACATTGTAAATATGAAGGTAGTGGGAGATGTATAGCTATTATGGCTGCATTTAAAAGCTTTATTAAAAATTATGTATAACAAGGAATGAAAAAGTGTTTGGAAGGCAAGTAAAGAAATACAGGTTTTCAACATGTAACACTGCATGCTAACTGTGGCTGTCCTTTGGGAGCAAGCAGCAAACAAGTTTGTGGCACAGATTTTGGACTTTGCAGATAGGCATAAGGACTTTTCTTCTGCTGAGGAGTTATATTATCCATCACAAAGAAAATCTTGCTGGTGTGAGATATTCTCATTAGTCTGCTCTACTTAGCAGGTGTGCGGCTGCCAGCAGTGCCTGCTGCAGCTTGGTAGTGGCCCTCAGAGTCAAGCCAAAGCACAGTCGCATATTGGTGATAGGCTCTTTTGTGATAGGAATACAGCTTTTCAGACAATCACCTGTAAAGTTTACTGTCTGTAAACATTATGAATGTTTCTACTGCTATGCAGCACTCAAAACCAGAAGTACTTGGAAACAAGGATTCAACTTATCATTGTGAATAGTGCTAAAATACCAAGAATATTATGTTGTGTAGTTAGCAGCAAAAGATATCTTAGAGTATTACTAGCCGTCGAAGATGTAGAAATTATTTTTGTAGTAAAAAAAATGTATCCAAAGATAATAAAATGCAGATAATCTGTAATCACATTTGCAAGAACTGGAAAGTGAATCTTCTTAGTGGCTTATTGCTATATATATTGTTCCATCAATTACTTGACATTATTTCTCATTTCAAGACATTAGTGTCAAAAATTGCCTTTTACTCATACATCCTTTTAGTAGGTAAGAAAGCTGATTAACTTATTTAAGAGGTAATTACCTAGATAGGAATTAAGAGTTAGGCTGTCCCTGGATCTTTCATATATGCTCAAGGGAAAGAAAATATTTAGCAGCAACTATAGATCAGGTGCTTCTGAGCAATGTTTCAGTTCAGGATAAGACCCTTGTGTCTTCATGACCTAATATTTTACCCAATCAGGTTACTAACAAAAAAGATGGTTGCCTGCATTTGATTTGATTTTACTTGAAATAAGGCAATAAATAAGCTCTGAGCTATTTGCCTCTTTAAAGGCAATTTTTCTTGATCTTTCTATTAAAATAAAGCATTCCTTCCACAAGCAATGTGGAATCTTGAGTATCAAGATGCATATTACATGACCATATCTTTAAGACAGATAGAAGAGTTCTACAGGTAGAAGCATTCCTAAAGCTGTGCTGTCTTGCATTTAGGATTCAAGATTCACTGGACAAAAATTGTTGACCAAGTATACAGTTCTTTCAGTCTGTTGTATGTGTTATCCTACTGAAACTGCGAATGAGAAATAGAGCTCTTCTTTCCTGGGTGAATCCCTATTTTCAAACAAATAACACCATTGTTGTCAATATATAGTTGAAAACATCAGGTTTTCATCTACTGCTGAGCAGTACTAGCAGAGCATCAAGGCCACTGTTTCTCACTTTGCCCCTACAGTACATAGTGTAACTATAGGCTGTGAGGCTGTGAGGGAATACAGCTGGAACAACTAACTCAAACTGACCACATACTGCGCACAACCTGTGACATAAAGTGACCTTAATCAGGACCTACAATATTTTCTTGCGTTTGTCCTACTGGTTCTATCTCTTCATGCCCCTTGATGGGGGATAGAGTGAACGACTGGATGAGGGTTTTGTTGCTGGGTGGTGTCAACCACCACACTTACTGGTTTATATTATGTTGTCAAGCACAGCATAAACAGGGAATGCAGTGTAGTAAATCTTAGTGGGCCATATCCCAAGGAATGGGATACTGATCTATCTATGCTTATGTTTCAGAATCAGCTGAAGTTCTGCTTATTTTTTGTGCTATGCAAAAATCAGACTCAAGACATAGAAGATGCTGGGAGGCTACAGATTGTGAAGTTCAGCTGTATTTGGGATTTTTTCAGTGGACAAGGATTTTGAGGTAACCAGTGCCCTGATAACTAGATTATAAAACAGTGCTCTCGGTGTCTAAATCTGGAGAGTGGGAGGTACTCTTTCAACAATGGGTGCAATGAGAGACAACCAGATACAGAAGTTATATTGATTTCCTTAGGCAAGATTGTAACTGCTATGGAACTTACTAGGACATGTCTTGTTTACCTTGTCTCTGCTGATTCTGTATTGAATAATCAGAGTAAAGAATCAGACTGACATCAGTGAGACTTGGATCAGTTCCTGAAAGACTGAATAAGAAAGTTCCTTTTACTGAAATTACACAATGAATCCTTCCTCCTGAATTCATTAGTTATTCATTACACCACACCTGCTTCTCTAACAAAGATTGTCCTTGGTACACGGTTAAAACAAAGAGAAAATGACAAAACAACAAGGGCTTCTTGGCTTTGAAGAGTGCTAGCACAGAAGGAAACTAGCACAGAAGAGGACAGTACTGCTTTTCTTAGTGCTTACATTTATGTTTTCAGAAGCACGTACGTAAAATGTTCAGTTTAATGGAATCTCTTCTAATTTCAAAGACACATTTATTTTTGTGGTCAGGCTTTGGCTGTGAAACATGCATGTGCTCCCATGTTTTTTGTGTAATTGTGGGTAAGCTGGGCAGGCCAAATCCCAAGAAACACTCAGGAATGTACCTCCCATTAACGTCAGTAGAAACCATGTGCCTTGATGTTAGCAACAATCTAGGGTTCAGAATCCATAGCTTAAATATTATTTATGCTTAGTGAGTGAGTTCTGCATTTGAGATAGAATGATTGAAAGAACATTTTTTACCCTGCAGAGACACTGTTAAGAACCTTGTAACTGTTGATAGTTTCTAATAGTATTTAAATAATTAAGACATTTATCAGAAAAAGTATAATGCTTTTTAACCATCACTAATAGTTATGCATTCTTAGCAGAAGAAAAAAACTCTATGGGGCATAGTCCATGGTAAAGCACCAGAAAGCTTGTTTTCATGATCTTGTCAAGACTGACAGTTAAACCTTTAAAGATAAAAATTGAAATGCTGAGGAATGTCTTATTTCTTTTAGCTGCTTAGGACCTTGTTAAACTAATTATCAATCAGAATGGCATCAATAATAGACAAGGTCTGTCTGAGAACAATCTGAGTCTTGTAAGACAAATTGAACTTATCTCTGGTATGCACTGTCTTCATCACTACCTGGCACTGCTTAAGCATTTTTTCTCTTACAGATATCTACATTCACTTTTCCAACTTAGAATTCAGCAAAGCCTTTGACACGGTCTCCCACAGCATATTCCTGGAAAAGCTGGCAGCCCATGGCATGGATGGGTGCACACTCTGCCGGGCTAAAAACTGGCACAGAGAGTGGTTGTGAATGGTGCCCCATCCAGTTGATGCTCAGTGACCAGTGGCGTCCCCCAGCGATCAGTGTGGGCCCAGTTGTATTCAACATCTTTATTTGTGACCTGGATGAGGGGATCAAATCTCCTCTTAGTAGATTTGTGGATGACACCAAGTTGGGTGGGTGTATTGATCTGCTGGAGGGGAGGAAGATGTTGCAGAGAGATCTGGACAGGCTGGGTCGATGGGCAGAGGCCAATGAGGTTTAACAAGGCCAAGTGCAGGGTCCTACATGTTGACCACAATAACCCCCAGCAGCTACAGACTGGGGGCTGAGTGGCTGGAGAGTGGCCTGGTGGAGAGGGACCTGGGAGTGCTGGTTGATAACTGGCTAAATATGAGCCAGCAGTGTGCCCAGGTGGCAGAAAAGGCCAATGACATCCTGGCTTGTATCAGGAATAGCGCAGTTGGCGGGACTAGGGATGTTAATTCTCCCGTTACTGGACACTGGTGAGATCTCACCTTTAATACTGTGTGCAGCTCTAGGCTCCTCATTTCAAGAAAGATATTGAGGTACTGCAGCGGGTCCAGAGGAGAGCAATGAGGCTAGTGAAGGGAAAGAAAGTCTGGTGAAGAGAGGCTGAGGGAGCTGAGGTTGTTCAGCCTGGAGAATAGGAGACTCAGGGTGGACCTAATTACTCTCTATAACTACCTGAATGATAGTTATAGAATGGTGGGGGTTGGGCTCTTCTCTCAGGCAACTAGTGATAGGATGAGAGGGCATGGTCTGAAGCTGTGTTTAGGTTTAGGTTAGATTATTATCCAATGGAAGCACTTTCTCATGGAAAGGGTGGTTAGACATGGGAATGGACTGCCCAGGATGGTGGTGGTGTTGCCATCCCTGGAGTTGTTCTGGAAGTGACACTTAGTGCCATTGTCTAGCTGACGTGGTGATGTTAGGTCATAGACTGGACTTGATGATCTCAGAGGTCTTTTCCAGCCTCAATAATCCTGTGATTAAAAGGTGCAAAAGTTCTTGAGAACATTTGATCTTTCTGTCTTCAGTATAGATACCACAGAGACTTCTGCAAATCTCCGCAAAAGATGTGAGATATTCCTTATTTAATTAGAAAAATATCTATATTATTAAACAGTGAAATTACAGCATAGTGCTCATACACTTTTTTTGGTGTGTAGTCAACCAAATGAATATCACACAATGCAAAAGTCTTAGTGAGTATTCAAGTCCAAATGGAGCAATATGTGTATTGCTATTTACTGATCTCTCTGCTTTCTTCACAAAGATTTTGCTGCATGTGTAACTGGTTAGATTTGGTTTAGTCTTTCCCCAAGCCAAAGGTTTACACCTCTAACTGTGAAGGCAGTTGAATTTATTGCCACATCCCAAAACTTCCAGTTACCTCTTATTTAGGTTTATCTCTACTACATGTCATCAAAAAAGGATATTCCTAGGTAACTCTAAACATCAGAATCTATTTTCTCGGCTAATTAAGAAGATTTGTAGAAGTTAGTAGGTACACAGACCAAACTCATCCCAGTTCAATACTCCTATCAGTAGCTATGATTTGTTTCTGCATTTTTTGTTTGTTCTGAACAGTGGTCTATCCCAGGTTCTGGACTCAAACCAGGAACAGACTGGAATTTCTATTTAATCCTGAGGTGGGGTGCCTGACAACTGGAGAGGTTTACATGATGGGATATGCACTCTGATATTTAGTTTTTCTTATGCTCTGGCTCCACAAGACTCATGAAACAGATCATTTGAATTGCCTTATTAACTCTAACACTTCCTTGGAGACATGTACCTTCTGCAAGGAGCATAATTCTGAAATATATTTTTCAAAAAGATAAGCCTTACAGTACCAAATATGAAAATCAATCAAGCATTTAATCTGGTTGTTAAATGTATTTTTAGCACAACAACATCCCTTTTCCCCCCTAGTTTATAAAAGCTTTTCTTCCTTACATCTTCCTCATATATATATTTAGTGGTAATCGACATGCTGTTAGAAGCCTGGAATTTTGTATTTCAACTTTCATTATGCATATTTTAGTATTGATTTTTCATCTACAAGAGTTGTCTGTACACCTTTTTCTCATTTCAAATAAATAAAAGTTATGGTTGCTTTAGTGTTTTAGTTCTATATTCAGTTTTCCTTTGCTTCACTGAGCTATCTTTGTGAGGGGTGCTACAGTTGTTCTTTTTAATTCATAGTGCTGACTGCAGTTGTTTGCAAATGGATCCAATTGACAACTTTTAGTTTTAAACTCCCTTTAATGCACCTTATCCTAACCTGTACTCATTCTCTAAGACTTATGCAGTGCTGTTGCTCTGAACTGTGCCTTTCTTTGTACTGTGTGCCATTTCTTGGAATGAATTTCCAGACTTGGCAGAGTATTTCTGTACTTTCTATGCATTTAATTATTGATTATAGTCTAATTTACTTGATGAATTTCTAGCTACTGTGTTAAGGGTTAAGGTTAATTCAGGAATCTCACAGACCCTTTTTTAGTACTTGGAAAAGATAAATGACTTCTACCACCTCTTAAGAGTTATGACATTCAAAATTGGTTTGTTTTTTTTTTTGTTCTTGACATATCTGGTTTAAATGTCTCCCACATACTTTAATTGTATGCAGAATGCCAGTTAAAATTTCTTACTTATTAAAGCAGCCCTCCTCTGATTGCAAGCAAATGCAATGGGGCCAGTGATCATGTTCCATAAGGTTATTTTCTTGGTGTTGTTTTGTGCTGGTGATTGGTATTCAGAGACCCTGACTCAGGTATCTTCTGCATTTGTAGGGAATTTTAATCACAGGTACAGTTTTAGTTTTTTATAGAGTTTTATATAAAAAAAAATTGCAGTTTTCAAAGCTGCAAAAGTGACAACTAGATCTTAGAATCGATAGTGTACATTTATACAAGATAAGGAACAATGAGAAAGAAATCCATGTCTAGCTTTTTCACTGAAGCAGGCTTCTTATTTGCAGTAAGGACTGTTAGGCACAATACCACATGAATGTATGCTTTACAAAACAAGCATCACTGAACAACATATTCCGTATTAATTAAGTCCAAAGTAACAGCACTAAAACTCTGCAGGTATCATGGTGTTTAAAAAGGTGGTGGCAAAGGCAGGAATGATGACTTTTCAGAAGAAACTGGATCAAAGCTTTCTGTATTACACAACTCACATGCACAGGTAAGTGCACATAACTATGTCTGCAGTTATAGCTCTCAGTTCCTCAGGCACCATAATAACAAAGGTAAAAGCCAATAAGTTGGCTCTTCATAGATTACCCTATATCTAAATGCTAGCAATAGAATAGTTTTTCCTCTTTCCTGTCTCTTATGCTCATGTCATTTGCACAGAGCCTCACTTTTCAGGCCAAGCTGTAAAACAATTCTTGCCTCCAGCTGTCACAGGTAAGGTAAAGTCCATCCTTTGACGGATTCTTATTACTTACTAAATATTTAATAAGCTGAGAGACTAGTTCAAGGCTGTACTTCACTCGTTCCAAGTAATTTTGGTGCTGCTTGTCAAGGAAATAATGCAAGCTGAATGAAGGGCACACAGCACTAGTTAGCAGTTTGCATACATGTCAGTAATAATAACTTACAGATGTATAATCAGGATTTTTTCCACTGCAGCTTGCACCAAGTTGCATTATTAAGCATCACCCTGAGGTGAAAAAAAAGTCCTGAAAACAGATGCAGGAAACAAAAACCCGACAAAGTCTAACCACTGTATTGAAAAACTGAATTTAAAAGGACTACTTCACCTTATTTTTTCCTGTGATTGGCACAATTTTTAGCATATTAAGAGCAGCAAATAAGGTCACTAAGCTCAACAAGAAACCTCCTGTTGTTTCCCTTATCTTTAGTTCCTTGCTTTTCCTCTCTTTTCTGGCAACTCTTTAATAAGCATTGACTTTCTTATTTCAGAGGTCTTATAATATTCTGAACCAAGGACTGTAATCTTAAAGATTTTCTTTATCACCATGGCAAAGTGCTGAAAAAAAGTCTCTGCAATTGCATCCAATTTCAAAAACATAGTGTAGTGCTGTTGGAATGGCATTGCTGGCGATTTAGAAAATATGAAGTATTTTTTTTTTATCTCTAAACTTCCTAAATTAACTTCTGTTTACACAAGGGTTATCAGTTTACAGTGCCACTCTGCTGCTCAGTATCATTGGGCACACAGTAAGTACTGTAACCAGCTTCATTAACTTAGTGGGAAAAATCATAGCAAATAACTGCTGTTGTCTCTTGAAGAGTACACATGATTGATAAAAGGAAATTAGCATGAAGAGTTTGTAAAACAAAAGTACTGAGCAATACATTGTAATACATATGTTTGTAGTTCATATGCTGAATTCGAGAGTTTCTAAATAAAATTTATATTTTGAATTTTACACTGATTTTGAAATTGGCAACTAAAATGATATTAAGTCTAAGACACAGAGTAAACTTGGCAAGGGTAATAGTCCTTAGAAAGTTTAAACAAGTATATATAACATAGGACATTACTGGTGAGGAACTATACAATATCACAGAGTGTATGGTTGTCACAAGGAAATAGAATACAGGTTTCATTTTTAGGAGACATTTTTTATAATTATATGGGGTATCATATCCAGCTTTTCCTGTGCTGTCCATCCTTAGCCTGAGGATCTTTGATTTGGGTGAAATTGAATTGAAAAAGCCTAAAACCCCAGAATTTAGTGTAAGGCACTATGAATGAACTCACTGCTGGTTTGTCAGCATGAAATAGCTATCTTATACCTTGATCACAGTGGCATAAATGTGTCTCTTGGAGTCAGTGGGCAAAACTGTTTATTTGAAGCTTTCCACACATCTTTCATTTCAAGCATGAGTTCTAAGAATACATTCATGAAATTATACGTGTGGTGGTAACAGGGCATATCTGATTTGTTCATGTATTGCTTCCCCAAAAGAACTCTGACAGATAGAGATGTCTGGAGAACATGATACTTTCTGCCTTCTCCCTTTTCACTTACAAATTCACCTAGCAGGGTGAATTTATGCCCAGCTTAGAGCAGGGCAAAAGAGGCCAAAAAGGAGACCAAATAATAGCAAATAAGTTAAGAATCTGCTGTTCTCCTAGATAATAGCTAGCTCAGAAAAGTGGGGAACACATGCTTAACTTCAAAATTAAGGGAAGAAAAATGTTTCCTTGGTATTCAGAGATGATGTAGAGCTCTCTAACACAGAGAGCTCCTGAATGGTTTCTAGAATGAGAACAAGACCAAAGGATCACAGTATCACAATAATGATGAGGCTGGAAAAGACCTTAAAGATCATCCAGTCCAACCTAAAACCAACCAAGTAAACCTAACAATGTGCATTGTGCAGAGGCTTGGATTGCTGAACAAATTTCTGAAAGAGTCTTGTGCTCTCTCTGATTTGAAGTTTTAGTTGTCCCTCACTGATTACTGTTTCATTTGGATGAAAAAGCATTCTGCTGTGTATGTCTTCACACTTCACATCTCTTTTTTGCTGTCCAAAATACTTAGTAATGTAAACTTTTTAGTGCTCACTGGAGTGGGAGTGCGGAAGAATCCAATGAAAATCCAAATGAAAGCTACAAGACAGTTTTCTTATATCAGTGTTGTGCAGAATAAAAAGACATGATAAAGTAACACTTCACTATATTACTATTTAATATATAGTCTTAGGGGGGTTGTTGCAATATTATCCCCTTTCTCATGAGACATTGAAATTCTCAAGATGTTATAACAGTTAAGAAGAGAACATGTTCAGAGGATCCAATGCCACCTTCAGATAAGGTGTGTATTTCCCAAATCTCACACAAAATGTTGTCTTACTGAGTAATATGAGAAATAAAACTGCAAGAGACAATTTCCTAGCTTACTGGAACAAGTTTCCTTCAGTCACTATTTCCCCAAATCTTTGTAGTCATTTATTCTGAGAGTCTCTTTCCTTCTCCTTTCTTAATTTTTGACTGTTTTCCTGTATTTCATCCTTTGCAGTTCTTTCTGACTTCTGCAGTTTTACCATTATAACCCCAAGGTATTCTGTACAGAAAGCTCGAGTGGCTAAGTAGCAGCAATTATTTTGTTTCAATTTGAAGACTTCCCTAATAAGTTTAATAATTTTTGCTATTTTTTGTAAAAGATGCAATTTATCCTACTGAGTTGGAGAGTTTTAATCAAGCCGTTAACAATGTTCTCCCACTATGGGTTTTTTTTTCAAGAAGTTCCTTCCTCAATTACCGTATGTGTGAAAATAAAATGCTGCTCTGTGGCCTGCACCATTAAACACTCTATAGTTTCACCTCCTTTTTTTCTAAGCAGAATGAGCAATGTCAGCCATGGTATGAATATTTAAAATGCCTCAGGTTTTTGTGTGATAATGTAAGTATAGACTCTGGGCCAAAGTAAGGCATTGTCATTTTCTGTATGTTGCTGTTCCTTTAGTTTTAAGAGCATTGAGGACATTGATCAGGTGGAAACTGAGGTGAGAGCATCTGCTCTGTGATTAAAATAAATCCAAAAGAATTCACTAGCAATTCCTAAAAAACTTACATATTTAACCTCCATAGAATTGGGATACTTCTCCAAGGGAAATTGGAATATATCCCTTGCATGAAGTGCAAGAATTGTAAGGGAGACATTTGCCTAGGGGTGTCTGAAAAATGCAGTTGGACAGTGCAGTTTTGGATGGTGATTAATTAAAAAGAACACAGACAGTAACAATAAGGAAAAGAAACCCTGTATGATCAGGCAAGGACTGATCAGTAAATGGCAATAGTGAAAAATGATTTCATAAAAAGTAATGAAAAGAATTCACCATGAACAGAGGAAATATTAGTTGGCGGATTAAGACAAGGACTATAAAAGCAATCTTTTATCATAGGGCTGAAACACCTACCCTGTGAGGACAGGCTGAGGGAATCCGAGATGTGCATCCTGAAGAAGGCTGAGGACATTATGGCAACCTTCCGGTACCTGATTGGGACCTACAGGAAATCTGAAGAGGGAATAATTTTTCTTAGTTACTTTAGTGGTAGGACAAAGGAAAAGGTTTCAAAGTGAAGAAGGTAGATTTAGATTAGATCTTTGTAGATCTTCTCGTAAGAAATTCCTCACGATGGAGAAGATTGTGAAGGACTACACTCTATGAGAGGACCCCCTGCCGAAGCAGTAGAACAGCATGAAAAGGAAGGAGAGGCAGAGACAAATTTTCTGAACTGATCACAGCCCTCATTTCCAATCTCCTAGCACTTTTGCAGGTGGGTGTAGTGAAGTCATGCAGAATCCGGAAAGAAAGGGTGCTAGGTGTTGTTTTACTTTTCCTTGTCCTTTTTTTCTGACCACTTGACTATTTTAGTTGGCAAAACATTCTTTGTTCCCAAATCAAGCCCATTCTGCCAAATCAAGCCCATTACCACCTGATGGTAATTGGTAAGGGATGACCCTCCTTTCAACTTAATCCATGAATTTCCGCATCTTACTTTCTCCTCCAGTTCTGTTAAGGAGGAGGGAGTGAGAGAGCAGATGGGTGGGCATCTGGCAGCCAGCCAAAGTCTACCCACCTCAACATGTATGTGATTTTCAAGGCACATAAGGTTTGGTGTGAATGAACAGACTATTCTGCAGGCACCAGATTGTACACTGTCTTGGCTGGGTGAAAGACATGGTGCATGAGCTATGCAGCATGTATGGACATATTTTTGTCTGACAGATTGGCAGCTACAAAGATTTGGAGTCAGTCTTTATTCCTGTGTTTATTGTTTACTTGGGTGGAAAATGTAAAGAAAATTAATCTGTGTCTGAAAAAAACTTCAAAAATAATAAAAAAAAAACATTCTGAAGGTACTAAAATAAATTCACCAAGGCAAGTGGCTGCAGTGCGGGCATGACTCACAACAGAGCACTCCAGTGCAGAGCACAGGAGGGTTTGTCCAGCCAGAAGCTGAGAAACTGAGAGCCACCAGAAGGCCACAATTTGTGTGGCAGTACCTGACAGAACCTGAGCAGGTACTGTGGCAACAGTGGCCAAGCTTCTGCCACACATATGAAAAACAGCTTTGAGGAAATCCCAGTGACCAGGGCAGGGAAATAGGTTGTGGGGCAGCAGAAAGGGCATGGTGTGACAGTTTGCATCATAGTTCATATGGAACTACAGCCACGCATGTGTCAGGCTGCAGGTTGTGCCCTGCTCTCATGCCTGGATCAAACAATAGCAATGAGCTTACCTGTGGGAAATGTATCCACACAGAAGAACTCCTCTATTTAGTGACAGAGATCTGGGAGGAGATAAGTAGGTTAAGGAACATCAGGGAACATGAGAGAGGCCTCTAGAATCGCACTCTAAATTCCCTGGGACAAGCCCATGAGGCAGACAAAAGGGATTCCCTGTCCTCTGCCACTGGCTGCTACAAAGACAGGGAGCAGCATGAAGCCCCCATAACTCAAGTGGAAATGTTTAGCATAGACATACACAGGGCCAGATCAGATACACCAAGCTGTACTTAGGAATCCAGTGGAAATGCTCACTAAGCCACTTCCAAACATTCAGACATCAGTCCTGGCTAACTGGGGAAGTCCCAATTGACTGAAAGTTAGCAAATGTGATGCCCATATGGAAGAAGGCCAGAAGAAGGATCCAGGGAAATACTGGCCTGACAGTCTGAGGGGTTTGCTGGGGAAGGTTCTGAAGTAGGTCATATTGAGTGGCATCACACGCAACGTACAGGACAAGCAGATGATCAGGCCCAATAAGAACGAGTCCTGCCTGCCTGACATAATATCCTCTATGATAACATGACATATTTAGTGGATAAGAGGAGGGCTGCGGATGTTGTATCCTAAGACTTTGACACTGCTTGACACAAGATTCTCCTGGAGAAATGGGCTGCTCGTGGTTTCAGTGGGCATCCATTTCACTGGCTTGGATGGCTGGGCCCAAAGAGCAGTGGTGAATGCATTTAAATTCACTTGGCCTCCAGTCGGAAGTGATGTGTCCCAGGGCTCATTACTGGGGCCTCTTGACCTTTACATCTTTATCAGTGATCTAGATGAGAAAATTGAGTGCACCCTCAGGAAGTCTGAAGATGACACTAAATAGGGTTAGAATATTAATTTGCTGGAAGATCGAAAGGCTCTATAGATATCTGGATAGGCTATTTCAACAGACTGAGTTCAACAGCATGAAGTTCAACAAGGCAAAGTGGTGGTTCCTGCACTTGGGGCACAATAAACTGAGGCAATGTTTCTGCTATGGGGAAGCTGCCCATTGAAAAGCTGCCCAATGGAAAAGGACCTGTGGGTGTTGTTTGACAGGTGGTTAAATATGAGCCAGCATTGTTTGTACTCAGGTGGCCAGGATGGCCAACAGAATCATGGCATATATCAAAAATAATGTGGTCAGTAGGACTAGGAAAGTGATTTATTTAATTGCAGGACAGTAAGTGGTGGAAAGTGCTGCTATGGGAAGGGAAAAGTTATCAACACTGATGTGGGGACAATAAAAACTACAAAAAATCAGATACTTTAAAAATGTCTTTCTACCCGACATCAGGAAGATCAGAATTCTCGTTCTAACTTCTTGTGTCTTTATTTGAATAACATCAAAGAGTGGCATGATAAGCTCAGTACTCTGTAGTACTGTAGTATCAATCTAGATTGATAACTGTCCTGACTAAAAGCAGTGAAAAATACAAATCACTTTCCCAACTGCTCTGTATAATCATTACTGTGGTGCAACCACTTTGGCTTGCTGTCCTGCCTGAAGGCAAAGGCAAACCTGAATCTCCTTAAATTATTTTTTATCGTAGAATAACCTAAAAGTACATTATCTCTGAAATGTTGAAATTCTTGTCTCTTAAGTATTTTACTTCAGTGTACATGTGATGTGTAATGCAAAATGCAAAACTCAAGTTGCTATGTTAAACTCCTTGATTTGTGTTTAATACCTAAATATTACAATATAATTATTTGTCTTTAAGAATTAGGAACACAATTGAAATCAATAAAATGTACAAGAGCTAAACTTTGAAATTTGTTTACTTTTATTTGTGTTTTTGCATTTGGAGCTATGAACTTAGTTTTCATTCAATTTCATTTTCAATGAAACATAACATGAGAAATCCAGAGCAGTGTTTTAATGTCTATAATATGTGAGGGGAGCGTGTCAGGAAGATGGAGCCAGGCTCTTCTCAATGTCATCTAGTGATAGGACAAGGGGCAATGGGTACAAGAGGAGGTTCCATATAAATATCAGAAGAAACTTCTTCACAGTGAGGGTAACGGAGCATTGGAATAGGGTCCCCAGGGGGGTTGTGGAGTCTCCTTCTCTGGAGACATTCCAGACATGCCTGGATGTGTTCCTGTGTGACCTGGTCTAGGTGATCCTACTGTGGCAGGGGGATTGGACTAGATGATCTTTCGTGGTCCCTTCTGATCCCTAATGATTCTATAATTCCACAGAACCAGTAGGCTTGAAGACTTTGATATAATTTTACTGTTTTGGTTTTTTTCCATGACAAAAAATAGCAGACGTTATCCAGCTAGCTGAATATTATTCACCCAGAAGAGGTAATTAAGTGACATAACTTATCTCTCTCCTCATCCCTGTTGTACCATATGGGAAGGCTTGTCGATGATACAAGTTATGAGAAATTCAGCAAGAAGAAAAGGAAGCTGAACCTTATTGCTGACTACAATTATCTAAAAGGAGATTGTAGAGAGGTGTCTGTTGGTCTCACAACTAACAAGTGATAGGACTAGAAGAAATGCCTTTAACTTGCACCAAGGGAAGATTAAGTTAGGTGTTAGGAAACACTTTATTTTTAAAAAGGTGATCAGGCATTGGACCAGACTGCCCAGGGAAGTGGTTGAATCACCATCCCTGGGAATATGTATGAGTCAAGTAGTTGCGGTGCTCAGGGACAGTCTATCAGGGCCTGATAGAGTTGGGCTCGATGGAGTCTTTTCCAACCAAAATCTTCTGTGATTCTATTAGTCTATGATTCTGTGAAAGCAAATGGTTTAACCACATGCATAGCCAGGGAATTCTCACAGTGATAACATCTCACAGTGATGGTGTTCATCCATAATCTAAGGATATTCAATGTACTTATTAGCACCCCTCAGTGTAACAGTGGCTCTGTGCCACTGAGGTTGGCATACACCAACTCTCCTCACTCTAACATTCTTGTGGAAAACTGCAATCCTTGCATTTATGAGCAGTTAGGTAAATTACCTCAGACATTCTGTAGATGTTAACGCTTCCACATGTGAACACTGGCCCACATAAAACCACAGTAAGCTATTTTTTCCATGACATAATCACTATCCTATTTGTAAGTAGCTCTTTATTCTTTTTTGTGTCTTAATCTGAATCTCTGAACCTTGAAGCTTTAATTTGAGGCCTGTCATGTAAAACTTGATCAAAGCCTTGCTTACAAATCCAAATAAAATATATTATATGCAGAGTCTTTTTCAACTTTACCTGTCAAGTGAAGATATAGGTGCAAAAACTTTAGACTACAGTAATGTGTTTGCAAGGATTACAATGTGGTCTGCTACAGAGGGCTATTCTTTTGATGTTCCATTTGTACTGTATATTGTTCCATGTATACGATAATCCTTAATGATTTTTACTCTGCAATGTATAAGAAGAATTCCAGAGTACATAAAACATAGTTTCTCTTTAAAAATGGTAGTGGTTTTGGCTTGAGATTTTTTTATTTGTTTGCTTCTGGGGTTTTTTGTTAGTTTGATCTTATATAATTGAGATAAAGGTGGGTTTTTATTTGTTGCCACGTATGGAAGTTAGAACTCTTGTATAGAATTGCATGTGTTTAAAATTGTTTAGTTACTGAGGATAATACAAATTTGGGTTAGAAGACAATAACATATCGCTGTGAATCTCTTCCTAATAAGAGAGAGTTCTTGTGTACTTAACTCAGTTGGAGTCCTTGCATGATTTCTAAATCATCTTTGTATTTTTAGAATGTTCCCCTTATGTTAGAGAGACATGAATAGAGTGGCAAAACAAGAACCTCAATTCCTTGATGTCATTTTTCAGCTTTTTATTGTTGCTGACCTCCTTGCTCCATTGTTCTGCAAACTGGCCCAAGGCGGAGCTTTTTGTCAGTGACTGAAAAGGGGCATTGATTTTGGCAGTTGGTAGTCAGCACAGCAGGGACAAGTGTACTATTTGAGGTTGTACTAGCCAGGAAATTAGCACCAGCATATCACAGTTCCTGCACAGATTCAATTTTAGTCATTCAGTTCTTTTACAGCATTGGGAAAGGTTTTATGTCACTTCATTCCACTTTGGATGGCACTCTACCATTGCAGAACTGGTAGGCTGGATCTCTGCACTGAGCCCTGGTTTTCTTGAGCACAATTGCATGACAGTCATAGCAGAGCTTGGCATCTGTGAATTGTGAATGGAAAGATTCACTTCTGCAAAACAAAATCTAATTTGATGGTTTATCCAAGATTCATGGAATACAAAATAAAATGAAAGAAACCTTAATATTTATGAATATTGGCTAAAAGGTACTAAGTGTTGCTATGATTTCTAAAGTTTCCTCATATCAATTAGATCCATATCCATCTATACTAGGATTGCTTTCTCTGTGCTGTGTTTCTTTCTCAATGTGTGTTACAACTTACTGACCTTCTTATTGGGTCAGCTGCTTCAAACCTCTAGATGCTTTGTTCATTGTTAGAAAGGAAATCTTTAGCTGATTTGTGAGATATTTCCCCAACAAAAACTATCTATGGCTTCCCCAGAGTAACAGTTGCATCCTTTCCTTGTTATTATCCTTTATGATAGCACCTTATCACAATGTACCTACAGTGTATTCAGTTTCTTTGTAATATTTAAATTTGGTTAATTCAGTATATGAACTCTGGGAAGGTGAAGTTCTTGTTTTTATCAAGATTAATGCAAACAGTTTCCCGAGTCTTCATATAGTGTGAGCTGATTCACCATGCAGAAAGAAACTTGGAACTTTATTGTCTCCAAAGTGTAGGAGAAATGGTGAAAAATACTTCATAAAGTAAAAGTTTTAGGAAAATCTATTATTATTGCCCAGGAAGGGATAGAAAGGAAGTTAATGAAAAGTGTAACTGGAGCATCGTAGTCAGAAGTTTGGGTGAGGATTATGAAAAATTATACCAGTAAGCACAGTGAGATTTATGAAAGAGAACATCCTGCTACATAAAGGCCATATTTATCTTTAAGAAATCTCATTAAAAGAAATTGGTTTAATTCTAAATAAAATCCTACATCATGGGGTTTTTTTGTTTAGTATTGTGTTTGCATGGCAAGGATTTGATAGAGGGAGAGCACTGGGAGCGACTTCCATGAGAAGCTACAAAAAAGTTCTCTGTCTGATAGAGGCAGTGCCAGCCAGCTCCAAGACAGACCCACTGCTGGTCACAGATAGTAACAAGTTAGCAACAGTGGTATCACCTACATGATAAGATTTATGAGAGGTGGAAAAAAACCCGGTGAAATCTGTGCTCCAGGCACTGGAGCAGAGATTCCTTTAAAGCACAGAACAGTGTGAGGCAGGCAGTACCATGGCAGCCCATGGAGATTAACAGTGAAGTAGGTATGATCTGCTGCCCATAGACGCCCCTCTGCTAGAGCAGATGCCTGGGAAGCCTGCACTGAAGGAGGCTTCTGGGAAAACCTGTGGCCCTACAGACAGGTATTCTGCCAGGACTTAATGATTGCTTGGGGCCCCATACTGGCATAAAGACATGTAGCCTGTGAGAGATACTCATGCAGGAGAAGTTCATGGAAGACTGTGTCCTCTAGGAGGGACCCTATACTGTAGCAGATGAAGACTGTGAAGAGTCCCCCATTTCAGGAGGAATGAGTGGTAGCCCTAACATGGGACAAACTAATTGCAAACCCGATTCCCCATGCCTGTGTGCCACTGAAAGGGAGAAGGTAGAGACATTTGGAGTGAAATTCAGCCTGGGAAGAAGTGTGTGTGTGGGGGTGGGGTGGTAAAAAAGTGGTTTTAAGATTTAGTTTTATTTCTCATTATCCTACTGTGATTTGACTGGTAATAAATTAAATTAATTTCCCCCAGTAGAGTCATTTTGTCTGTGACAGTAATTGCTGAGTAATCTATCTCCCTGTTCTTATCCCGACTGATGAGCCTTTCACTATATTTTCTTTGCCCTGCCCAGCTGACAGGGGGAAGAGATAGAGCGTCTGTGGTGGGCACCTGGCCAGAGTCAATCCACCACACCTTTGTATCATAAATTAGTCCTATGAAGAACCTGTAGTCTTATAATCAGCAAGAGATCTATGCCATGAACTTTGAAGTCCTAGGTGCTGACAAGCTTCCTGCTAGTAGCGTCAGGGCTCAGTTCCAATGATGATAAATACCTTATACTGGGAAACATGGCTGTGCCTCTAAATTGTGTTTGGCTACCTCTGCAGAGAATGTCCAAGAAGTTGAACTTTTGATTAGTTATATGGACTTTATTCCATATTACTTCTTTCTGTACAGGAATATTTCTTAAAATACACACCAATACATAATAGTATGCCATCACAGGGGAACAGAATGGAGTGGCTAGAAGAACAAACCACACAATTCAGGAACATAAAACCTAAAATTGATTTGCTAAGCAGGATAGCTGTATTGGATGTATAGTCATTTCTATTTTAAGATACTGTGGCAGTACAAATGTAATCAAGTCAGCCAAGGCTCCTGCTCCTCTAGTCCAATTTTGTCTGGCTGGGAGTCCAGGACACTCATTTTCACCTTTTGATGGGTCTGGGATCTGATTGACAGCTTGGCTCCTATATACAACAGTTCCCACTCCAGTTTAGCCTTTTGACATCCATGAATGAGTTGCCCTCCAAGAAGCCAATGATATAACTATTTATTGGTTTGCATAAGCCACCAATGGCCTCTCATGTGGCCCCAGGCCAATGTCCTTGACTCTCCCCATACCTTAATCCAATAAAGTAATTATCACATGGGTGACTGCATTAATGGCTGAACTTGAAGATCTTAAAGGTCTGTTCCAATCAGTACAACACTATGATCGGTGATGTTATGTTTCTATGATTCTAACGTTGTGGTCTCTTCTTCTGTGTTAAAAAGAAGTAATGTTGGTAACCAATTCTGCATGTCTTTCCTGTGCAGACCTAGACCATTGCAACAGAGCCAATGTAGTTCAGACTAGTGGTTTCAGGTAAAGCTGTCCATGACAACTATTACTGCTTCTTCATTTTCCCTAGTGCATGCTGGAGTAATTTTAAGATGTGGAACAGCTGTAGTTCAATACTCATTTTGTCTGTGTAGTTCTTTTGGGTAGGTTTCACTTACAGCATAAAGTCTAAACATACAACTGTTGCCACATATGCTTTATAACTTTTAACTTTATCTGTGACATTTTTGAGTGTCAGGAGGATAATGTGAAGAACTGTGAAGAGGTTGATGGCCATGGAATAGAGCATGCCCTTAAAATAAATTGGTTCTTGACCAGGGTTGCAAATTAATATACAACCATTTCCCTAGCTCAGGATGTATTAACTGAATTTTTGAAAAATGAAGATACCGAAAGAACTTAGATCAACATGGATATTGTTAAGCCCATATTTTTATAAAGGAAATAAATGAATTTGGCTCACTTGATGTTATTGTCATTTTATAATCTTAGAGTAATTTGGATATTTGGTAAACCTATATCCTACAATTCATACTGATGATGATGATGATGATGATGATGATGATAATAATAACAACAATAACAATGATGTCGTCAATTTAGAAGTAATCAATACATAAATGTAAGTCTGATTTATACAGATAATTTCCAGCTTATAATCAAGCAACAAAAGACACTAAGCAGTGAGGTGACCTCAATATTTTGTGTGTGATAGAAGCTAGTCTGGGACATAGCATTTTTTTTCTGACTATATCATGTTTCATTATATATGTAGAATTCACAGTTCCTTACTGTTAAAAAGACTTAACACATATACATTACATGTGAAATATTATATATCTGAGTTATTAGCAAAGTTATTATACCAAAATATTGATGAGTACATGTTAATTTAACCGTGAATTCCTTTTGAAATATAAAATAATCTATGAGGCCTACAATTTTCTTTGTATTTGTTTTGCTATTTATTTATAATACTTAAACCCTGCTAAAATGTTCTATCATTGTTACATAGACTTCACCTTTTATAAGGTGATGTAAAAGGAAAATAATTAAAATAACTGCAGATTCCAGTCACTGAAGAATGCAGTGGAGACGACAATAAATTCTGTGGATTCCAGTCACTGAGGAATGCAGTGGTGACGACAATAAATTCTGTGGCTGAGTGATAGGTCAAGGTGGCCAGATGTGGTTCTGTAGCCTTGGAAACCACAGTCAGAGGATAGACTCCTGCCAGGAGCTGGAAACTCTCATGAGAAAAGGTGATGTGGCCTTGGCATTGCCCAGAGCATGCATGGCAGATTTAAATGTCCCTGAAGAGCAACAGTGACCAGGAGCACTGTGATCAGGGCATGGCTCATCAGCCAGGCTGTGGCATGACAGTTCACAGAGCAGTGCATGTGGAAGGGTATATAGTGAGTGCCCTGCACCCTGCTTGTTGGTCTGCAACTCAGAGAAATGCTCTAGATCTCTGCCAAAATTATGAGAAATTGCCTGAGTGCAAACCAGTGCACCAACTGACAGTCTCAGACACATCTGACATATCCACCCAGATGTCCCTGGGCAGGACAGTACAGCCAGAAGATTGCAGTGATTGCAGAGACGCTTCTCTTGGTGAGAAGGTAAATATCTGCTAAAGGTGTTCACAGGTTGAGGATATCAGATGGCCAAGTTGCAAGAACCAGTTGGAGGCTGCACAGTATTTAGAAGAGCTAGGAAGGACAGAAGTAGGTGAGTGGTTTCCTAGCCCTGTTCCTGTGGTGGATGCCAGTAAGAATGAAGTACCTTGGGCCTACAAAAAAAGAACTCGCTTCAGTCTCCATGCTTCATGTTCACTATTGAAACTGGATATAAAGCTTTCACACCGATAGACCTCCATGAACAAGGTCTGCATGGAGAAACTGCATGGAAAGAAGCAGGGCAATAAGTAGAATTGCAAGTCTGGAAGAGGTAACCATAGCAGCTTCAAGGATCTTATTGCAAAATCCCATGAGTTAGGACTCTACAAGGTAGGGAAGTCCAAGAGACTTTTTGGAATTGTTTTCCATTACATCTTCACAGGGAGGCTTAAGGAGGGTGCATTAGGTAAGTGAACAGCGAGGTGCATTGAGAATTGCCTGAATGACAGAACTCAGGTGGTTGTGATCAGTGTCACAGAGTCTAGCTGGAGGGCTGTAAATAGCAGTGCTCCCTAGGGGTCAATACTGCATCCAGTACTTTTCAACATATTTATCAGTTGTCCTGATGAAGGGACACAGTCTACCCCCAGCAAGTTTATGAAACTGGGAGGAGTGTCTGAGATTCCAGATGGCTGTACTACTGTACAGGCTACAGAGTTGGGCAGAGGCAAGTCTAATAAAGTTCAACAAGGGCTAGTGTAGGGTCCTGCACCTCTGGAAGAATAAACCCAAGTATCAATATGAGTTAGAGGACTGACATGCTGGAAAGCTGGAGAAGGACCTGGGAGTCCTTGTGGAGAACAAGCTAACCACAAGCCAGCAATGTGCTCTTCTGGCTAAGAAGGCAAATGGTCTTCAGGGGGGCGCTAAGAAGAGTCTGAGTGGTAGGTCAAGGGCTGTTTTACTCCCCATCAACTCTACCCTAGTGAGACCACATCTGGAGTATTTTGTCCAGTTCTGGGCTACTGAGTTCAAGAGACATAGAACTACTGGAGAGTCCACTGAAGGGCTACAAAGGCAATTAGGGGACTGCAGTATCTCTTTTACAAGGAAAGGCTGAGATACCTGAGCTATCCTGGAGAAGACTGAAAGGGGATCTTATAAATGGTTATTAATATATAAAGGGGGGGATGGGGGGTTGGGGGACAGGAACAAATTAGAACATAAGAAGTTCCTTCTGAACATGACAAAAACTTTATTTCAGTGTCCAGAGAGGCTGTAGAGCCTCCTTCAATGGACATGTTCAAAACCCACCTAGATGCAATACTGTGCAATCCTTTAGCAGGGAGCTTAGACTAGGTGATCTCCAGAGGTCCCTTCAACTCCTGCCGTTCTGTGTTTCTGTGAAATTGACTATGAACACATTTTTTGTAATGTATTTTGGTTATCTGCATTTTCTATCTGGAAATGAAATGGAGATACATAAAGATAGGTAAAGGTTATACATTTTCCCAAATTGTACAGACAAGAGAATTTGGTAGAGAAAAAATTGCATATTTGCTGTTTTATTTCTATCAACTCCATAAGAAGTACACTGTAGCTACACTATAGGATAAATAATGTGTAAGAATCTAGTAATTCATCTGAAAAATTAGTGATTACCAAGTGTTTTTGTAATCTCTGCAATGTAATTATCCTTCCTCGTTTACAAAAGTCTGGCAATATTTTCATGTGTTCCTTTGGAATCAATTTATTAATTAAAAAATTAGGTCAGCTTCACTGACCTAATTCACTCTAATAAAACCAACTAGGACACAATTAAAAATCTCATTTCACCTAGGTATGTTCTGTCTCCTTAGTATCATTTGTAATTTAAGTCTGGAGGGCTAGTTCAATTATTTCATGATCTTTGTATTTTACTCTCGCTGTTACTTGATCTGCTTATTTAAAACAACCCAAGTCCCACAGCTAAAAAAAGCTGGGGAAAAATTACTCAGAGTGTCAAATGTAGCATCTGTATTATTCAAGTCTTTGAATAATATGAAAATAAAAGGAAGAACAAAGTCTGCTAAAGAATGAGCAGACTTGCAATACCCATGGTATTTTCTCAGCACCTTGCAAGGAACCAGGAAGGCTACATGGTTGAGTTTTAAGAATTTGTCAACTTTCAGGTTGTGAAGTAGCTTTACACACTGTGTTACTGGGTTAGGTTTGTTGCACTGAAGAAAGCTTTTATTAAAAAATCCCTGTCTGTACCACAGAAAACAAAAAAAAAGCAAGTTACTTCACAATTAAATCAGATCAGTAACTCTACCCAAGTTTATGGACTTTCAGAGCAAGACCAGGTTAATCTTTATCTCTATTTTACTTGGAGAAAGACCAAGAAAAGTAAATCACAAAGCAGTCAGTGGTGTTACAATGGTAGTGGATTTTAAAGTGTTTTTTTTATTTAACCAAACTATTAGGAATCGGATTAGAATCGGTGCACAAGCTACTTAAGAACTGGAAAAGCCTAGGTTAATCAAGGATTCTTCTGGAGGCAGAGAATGCAATAACCAAGTGCTTATCCCAAGGGACAAAAAAAAGCACTGCCTAGAAATTTGATGTGTCTGTAAATATTCCTAATATTTTGCTTCCAGTGAGATGGGTGCATTTGCAAGCCTTTATATGGTAAAAACTCACAGATTATGGGTGGTTAACTCTTACAGAAAAACTGCAGAGATGAGTAATTTCATGTCCAGATGACTAAGAAGTATCTTAATTAAGCCACAAGGATCTGGATGTTTCAAGAATTTGTCAGCTATATTGATGAAAATTGAATTGGAAACATGTGCATTGCTGTGCGTGGGAATACAAGTGGTAGAATAGAAATTATGACATCTGTGGCAACATTTTGTCAATATAATGTAGAATTAAATGTAAGCAAGGTCTCTGCTTAAAAAGTGTGCTTTAACCAGTATGCATCCAAAAACGAAATGAATTTTAAAACTGGAAAGAAGTTTCAATTCTTTAGAATAATCCTGTTGTATCAGATCAGCAGGATAATTAATTGTTGAGTAGAAAATATTCTGCTCTTCCTTCTGTTTCTTCTGCTGTGAAGTGGCTTAACAGTAATAGGTTTAGGATATTTGTTTGCAAACCACCTGAACTGAGTAGCTGAATATTGCAAATATATTGCAATTATATTCCTCTCCAAGGAATTAAATATCTCTTGAATCTTTTATCTGACTTTTTATGAGTCTTAAAGTCACCCGTGCTAGACACTACTCTCATTTAGTAACTTGAGAAAGAATAGTTGTGACTGCTGATTAACGGGAGAAATGTTTTGCTTTGTTGTTTTGTTTAATTTCAGACTGAGTAAGACAACAGGGCATACAATTCTGCTTCTGGAGTACATATCATTAATTTCAAACCTCTACATGACAAAAGAAACACTAGTGCTTCTTCATTTTATATTAAAGATTGTATGTTCCTCGAGTGGGAGTCATCACTTGACTACATGTAGACTGCCACCATAAAGACATCTCTGACTGGTATATGCTCCCTTTACAGTCATTGAAGAGGAACAGGACATTGATATAGCAGAGATCAGATTGACTGATTTACTGGGTTTCTCTTAACTGACAATAAATACATGACATTTTCTAATCTTCTTAAATAACCAAAGTGTAATGTGTAAACCTTCCTGAGGAATTTCAAGGTGGAAGGAAGAACAACAGAAATTAATTGCATTGGACAACAAAATTATTTTCTTCTTAAAAAGTATAGATACTAAGGGTTTGGGCTTTAATTTCTTTGGAAGACAAGGTTGGTCTCTAAGAATCTTCAAACCTGCAATAATATCTAAATCATAGCAACATGTTTCCATGCCTACAGTGATTCTGAAAGTTTTGAAAATGAAATCCACCTTTGCTGGGTTGTGCGTCTTTCTGTGCCACCTTCTGCATATACATCCAAACTAATCAGTTTTTCTTCCAAGCTTTAATTAACCAATCAGTTTGAACTGAGTAATTTTGTTTGGAGGAAATACCTGTATTCACTTTCCCATTTAGATAAAAATACTCAGTAGCTAGCACTACATCATTTCTCTGAGGTGACAGCAGATTTGTTTCTGCAGGTTAGTGAATGAAGAAGACACTGTAGGTGCCAAAGAATGTGAAGAACCCTAAGAACTGTTGTATTGTCCTTAAACATATGATGTAAGTTAAGGACCATCTGGTTTCATACTTTGTCTCTGTTGATAGCAAATAATGTATGCTTTGGAAGAGTGTTGGAACATAAAGCTGTAGTGTAGGAAGCACAAATTATCACTTGCATTAACAAAGCTCCCTATTTATGCATAGTTTTCTTTTTTGAACCTAACTGATAACTTTTGTATTTCACAAAGGTTTTTGCCATCTGCTACATTCTATAAAAGTCAGTTTCAGAGTTGAACAATGTATGATGTGATAAGAATGTCCCCCTTTGTTGTTTTGAAAAATTGACTGAGTGTTTGTGTTAAAAGGTGGGCACTACCTTTAACTGCTGGCACTAACATTTTCCTGGGCAGGAAAAGCACTTCACTGTTTCTCTGTTAAAAGCTGTTGGAAGAAATAAAAAGTAGTAGGTCTGCAAAATATTCTTGTAATTTCATGTATTTCTCAATAAATACAAAATATTTCTATACACAATTGGAATGTAGGTGCATTTGTATTAGATTCCCATGAAAATAGATGAGGTTTTATTTTTTAAGACCAGCTGTTTAAAAAAATCAGCCAAAACAACTTAAAGAAGTGTTAAAGAATGCTTAATGATATGTGTCTTTTGGACAGATAATAGAAATTTTTATGGGTAGGTGATGAAAGAAAATGCAGAAAATGTATAAAGTACTGTACTTTCCTATGAGGAAAACATCTAGAAATCATGGCCACAATAAACTGAAATCACCAATGTAAATGTGTAGAGGTAAATAATAGTGTTAGAGCTCATGTAAGGAGTTTTTAGTGTACGCACTATACAAAGAATACAGCTCACTTACACCATCACTAACAATTTTTTTGACAAATAAGCACTTGTTCTGAGAACAATATATGTATAATTGAATAGTTTTCATCTTTAGTGGCACAAAAAGAGAAAACATTTGGTTGGTGTAATGCCACTTTGGCTGAAGCATTGGCAAAAAATGCCTAACAATTCCTTTTAATAAATTACTGGCATTATTAATAGTGAAAACTACTTCATGCTTTCTCCTCTGTTCATCCACCTTACCCTAAAGAAGCTGTGATTTTTTTCTTTTTGTGTTTGGTACTTTTCCCTATAGAGGAACTCTAAATCTTTACTGTCTTATAAATAAGTGAACATAAGTAGTGATTTATTGCAATTTAGCTCCTGTTTTGGTGGAGGAGGCTTATGGTGCTGAGAAAACTCATTAATCTAATTCACAACTCATAGTATAAACATAACCTTTACAATATATAACAGCAGAAATTATGCGTGGTTATGATGTACTGTTTGTGTTTTGGAAGGAGAAAGAAGTGCAAACTTGTTTTGCCACTTCCAGTTTTAATGCTCATTGATTAACTTGAAAAATTATTATGAAACTGCTATAAACAACAATCTATGCATATTTACTTCCAGATACAAGTTTCTTTTTTAATATAAAATATTTAAATTCAGAAGCTGTGAGAACTGTGTACTCTGAATTAGACAAGTAAATTTAAAAAGCATATTCCAAACCGTTTTGCTATTGACCTGAGCACTTATTTTAACAGTAAATATACTTAAAGATGGATTTCTGATGCTGTCTCTTGAATATTTGCATAACACAGAAAGGTAAGAGCTTAAGTAACTGTTTTGCAGTGGTGTTAAATTGCTCTTTAGGTCTTCCAGACTTAAGTATGCATATTTTATTAGTATTCATATTCTCACTGGAGTGGAAAACCTCAATTTTCAATCAAGAGAGGTTGTTAATGTAATAGTTGCTATATATTCATCTCATGTACTGTTATTATGAGTTTATCTATGCTTCTACTGAATTTTAAGAGAAACCTGCGATGCTTGAAAAATATTCATTTTCTTGTAACGTGATTTAAAGAACTATCAAACTGTGGCATTTCTGTTTTCAGTCCTTGCGCAGAAGATCTTGAACACCTACAGTGATAATAGGTCAATATTTCTGATTTACATTCCAGGCTATTGCAATATGTTTCTGATACTTTAACTTTCTATAATATTCTGCAGAGTATTTTGCAGAATGTGTATGTTATGTCACTGGAACGTGGCATGCTTTAATATCTTCAGTTGAAGTACTTTGAATATTTTACAGTTTATATATAGGAAAGTTAAAAATACATTATCAAGAACTCTTGACCAATCAAATCCTAGTGCTTTTATAGAGCCATGTTCTCTGTATAAGACACTATTCTAATAGGGAATTCATGAAAGTGAACCTTATGTAATATCTGTAGTCTTAAAATAATACTGATATCATGATATAACATAACAATGTCTTTTATTATTCAGAAATTACAAATTAGGAATCTTTACCGTGGTAAACTATACTGTGAAGTGCAATTTTCATATTGTAAATACACCTTCAATTTACGTTTCTAAAGTTGTGATGAAAATTCCTTTTGGAAACACTTTATTATTGGAAGCTTTTAATTTGCAAAAACTATAAATTATTCAAACTGTAATACAATATTGCCAATTAGAAAGTATTTACCAAGAAGGCTGATTACTTTGGTTTATCTCGTCTGAGGCATACCACCACCGGTGGTCTCCTTGTGACCAAAATTTAATTCTATAAGTTATATCATGTTGCCTGCATTGATAAGACATATAAGGGTAAATAATACATCTTCACAGTTTTTTCTTTTCTTTTCTATGGTGATAGTTTCACGTTTTAAAGTTTATAGTAATGCCATACATATTTCAGCAATGTAGTTGTAGAATGATATTTGAATTTAAAATATCTGCATTAATTTACAGAATTAGGTGGTGTTACTCAACTTTCCTTCCAAGCTGTGAAAGGAGGAACCAAATGAGATCCACGTCTTCAACTGTTGTTAAGAAGAAAATAGAGCATCAACACTGAAACAACATAGATACTCTTTAAGAATTCATTACTAAAAAAGGGGAAAAAAATCAAGACTACAAAACATTATTATAAAATATGTAGTGACTCTGAAATTTACAATACTGTTTTTTTTTTAATCCTGCTTTACATTCATTTCTTTATGTATTCTGAGTAATACAGTGTATCAAAAGTTAAACAGAAGATGATTGCATGACTCTGAGTCATGTTCTATGCGATGTGACGATGCTTTAGTTTTTTCAGAGTTTTAAGTAACAGGATGATTTGACTTGAAATTCAATAGAGTTTGGCGATAATTTTACTAAATCCTTGTCATAGGTTGAGGCCACTGAAAAAATGACAGATGCTCTTTAATAATCCCTCTCCCTCCCCAAAAAGGGGAAAAGAAGGAAAATAAGGGAGAGAGACTTACAGATTAAAAAAAAAGGAAAACTGCTTTAATGAAAATAATAGCAGTAAAATTAAATATGTATAGAATCACAGAATCACAGAATCAATAGGGATCGGAAGGGACCTCAAAAGATCATCTAGTCCAATCCCCCTGCCACAGCAGGACCACCTAGACCAAGTCGCATAGAAACAGTACAAATATATACAAAACCAATACTGAACCATCTGACGGCAATTTCATCAGTGCTGCCACAGATGTAGATTCTGGGGAACAACTATTGTTAACAGAATGTCAACCAGATGCAGGAGCTGGATTCAAGATTGCACAGATTGTGATCTAAGGTAAAATGGATACAATCATCCTCAGCTGCTGTCCATTGAAGAAGAGGGCTGGACCCTTGTGGTCCCTCAGCTTTATACAGAGTATGATGTCTATGGAATTGGCCAGTTTATGGTCACCTGTCCTCTCTGCTCCTCCCCACAGGTGTGGCCTCTCTTACTGTATCCTCAATGTGGCACAAAATACTTAGCAGTGATCTTGGTTTTCAGGAACAAGTCTAAGCAAGAGTCCTTCTGCATACTAGTCATAGGTAGCAACTGTAAACATCAAGCATTTTCAGTTGTAGAAGTAGGCAAAGTCTATGCAAAGATGCTGTTAACTTCACAAAGCATAGTTACTCAGAAAAGACTTATCTGAAAAATAGTCACTGAACAGTATTAGTTTTGTTTGAGCTCAAACCAGGAAAGATCCTTTTTAATTGTCAATATTAAAGGTTAGCAGAGGAATGCATATTTTTTTCTTCCCTGTAATACTTCTTCACAATTTATTAAACTGAGATGAAGTGATGCAGTTGACCATATTGCAGAATTATGAATCATAACAGTGAAAAGCTTGGCAATATATTTTTAAGATTTAGAACCTGAGTGCCATATACTGACCCTAAATTGTATAATCAATAACAATGTATAAACAATGATGTAGTAATATTGAGTGTTCTGCAATAGAATTACAATACCCTAAGTGAAGCAGCCTAGCTAATAAAATGTTTTCTTGATGGCTAAACCTACCGAGCAAACAATCACAGGTGAACACTGGCATATTTCAGAGAAAAGCTTTACATAAACCAAAGCAGTCTAAATTGAAAAGGCTTAAGGATGTATTTAAATGTTGTAATATCCATAAATCCACAAATAAACCCATATAGTCTTACATGAACCTGCAAGTACCTTTCCCTAATACCTGAAAATCAAAAGAAGACAATTTGCTTACAGATTTAGTAAATCAGGCTTACTCATTCAAACCGTAAGATAAATGATTATGATCGTAGGAAGAGATTTGTATGACAGGGCTATTTCCTGTCTAGACTAAATTTAATCACAGCAAATACCATTTCATATAATCCTACTCAAATCTATTCCCATCATTCACTAATTCATTAGTGAGAATCCTTGAGATGATGAAAATTTAAATCATATATTCCAATAGTATGTTTCAAAATTATATGTACCAATGCCTCTCATAATGTCCTTCACATTATCCTTCTGGACTAAATGTTCAACAAACAGCTATGTTTCTGATATGCCATGTGAGCTCATGGGGTTAAGCTCAAAGAGGGCTACATAAGACTGAAGGCCAAACACTGGTGGAGTACTCAGAGGTCAATGCTCTTTAATATTTTTATGAATGATCAGGATCTCAGAATTGAATGTATATTCAATAAGTTAGCTGATGATACTAAACTAGGACTCCAAGGATAGGGAGGCTTTACAGAGGGATCTGGATAGTCTAGAAAGCTGGATAATAACCAATTGTATGAAATTTAACAAGAGCAAGTGCACAATTTTTCCACTGGGTTGGGGATAACCTAAAACTAGGGGACTTGAGGCTCCAGAACAGCCCTACAGAAAGAGGTCTGGAGATTTTATGTTGGAGAAGAGGAAGAGGCTTAGGGGTGACCTCATTAATGTCTATAAATATGTGAGGAATGGGTGTCAGGAGGATGGAGCCAGGCTCTTCTCAATGTCATCTAGTGATAGGACAAGGGGCAATGGGTGCAAACTGGAACATAGGAGGTTCTATAAAAATATCCGAAGGGACTTCTTCACAGTGAGGGTAATAGAGCATTGGAACAGGTTGCCCAGGGGGGTTGTGGAGTCTCCTTCTCTGGAGACATTCCAGACGTGCCTGGATGTGTTCCTGGGCAACTTGGTCTAGATGATCCTGCTGTATCAGGGGATTGGACTAGATGATCTTTCGAGGTCCCGATTCTTAATGATTCTATGACTCTATAGAAAGACTTCTGATGGGATAAGAATATATATATAACAATATATATAACAAAATATAAAAGGTCAAATTGGTAAGAAATAAAAGTACAATTACATTTATATTTTTAGAGGGACCATATTTTGAAACCTTTTTCTGTATGAATGAACCCCAGTTTTCACTGCTCATGATCTACTTCTTGTTAAAGCAACTGAGAATTATAAGCAAGCTGTCAGCTTCCCCTCTTACCTGAGTCAGATATCCATAAGTATTTCAGGCTGAACTCAGCTTTTCCTTCTCCTTCTTGCCAACAAGTCTTGAACTGCAATGGAATATTCTGAAAAGAATACATTTTGCTTTGAGATAGGTTCCTCTTCCCATGGCATGCACTCACACAGAGGTGATAAATTGAAAAATGTGATTTGGAACTGCCAACATGGATTCACCAGGGGCAGATCATGCCTGACAAATCTGATTGCCTTCTTTGACAGGGTGACCTGACTGCAGGGCGAGCAGTGGACATTGTATATCTGGACTTCTCCAAGGCTTTGGACACAGTCCCCCACAACCTCCTTGCAAAAATGACATGTGGGTGAAGAACTGTCTGACAGGCTGTACTCAGAGGGTTGTTGTAAATAGCTCCTTCTCAAACTGGCAACCGATCACTAGTGGGGTCCCCCAGGGATGAATATTGGGACCAACACTGTTTAATATCTTCATAAATGATCTGGATGCTGGTATTCAGTACCCTGATGAAGTTTGCCGATGACACCAAACTGAGTGGTGAAAGTGACATACCTGAAGAGAGAGATGCCTTCCAGGGGGACCCAGACAGGCTGATGGAGGGGGCCAGCAGGAACCTCACAAAGTTCAGCAGGCTCCTGCACCTGGGAATACACAACCCACAAATGCAGCTCAGACAGTGATCCACCTGCTGGAGAGTAGCTCTGTAGAGAGGGACCTGGGAGTCTTGATGGATAGCAAGCTCAACAGGAGAGAACATAGTGCTGCTGTGGCGAAGAAGGCCAACAGGATGCTGGGCTGCAGTATCAAGGGCAACACCAGCAGAGATAAGGATGTTATCTTGCCACCCTACTCAGTGCTGGTCAGACCACACCTGGAGTACTGCATTCTAGTTTTGGTCCCCTCTATACAAAAAAGATACAGATAGACTAGAGAGGATCCAGAGAAGGGTGACCAGGATGATCAGAGGACTGGAAGACCTCCCATATGAACAAAGACTGAGTGAACTGGGTCTGTTCAGCCTTGAGAGAAGGCCTGGGGGGGATGTTATTGCAATGTTCCAGTACATCAAAGTTGGCTACCAGTAGGATGAAGTCTCCCTTTTCACAGGGATTCATGTAGAAACCACAAGGGGGAATGGTTGCAAGTTGCTCTAGGAGAAATTCTGACTGGATTTGAGAGGGAAGTTTTTCATGCTGAGAGCTGTTAGACAGTGGAATGGTCTTCCAAGGGAAGTGGTGGATTGCTCAACTTTAGACAATTTTAAGGCTCAACTTGATAGGGCTCTGGGCCAGTTCATTTAAACTGCTTTAAGATGTTGGACTAGATGACCCATGAGGTCCCTTCCAACCTGTGAACCTGTGAACGTGTGGTACTAATCCAACAGAACATGCTTACTATATCTTGGATATTGACTATGGGCTATTAGCAATAGATTAGTAGTTGAAAATGTTCCAGTGGCTCTCAGTCAAGATGTGAAAGACCTTTCTTGAACAAATCAGTCATTTTAGAATGCAGTGCAGGTTATACTTGTGAAGTCACAATTTACACCAATTGTCTGAAGTTGCTGACAGTTTGTAATTTCTACATGACACAAATACCATAAGCCTATTGGTAACACACTGGGAAAGAATTCTGCTTAAAGATTCCTCTACTGGAATGAGGAAATTCCTCAACTTTCTACCATGAGTGAAAACACAGATGTGGACTTCATATACAAGAGGCTGGTGCAGCAATAACATCTGCAACTTCACCTTATGATGCACCATGGATGCTGTGGTAATTTGGTAGGGATAATAATAAGGCGGCATACAAAGTCCATTTTTTTCCTGTTCCTTTAAATTCTGCAAGGCACTCCTTTGGATACTGACGAGTTCCTGGCTATTTGTGAAGAACCTGCCACCACCCAAAACATAAGAGCTTCCTTCCACACTACATAGCTCTAGACTGTAAGAATTGCTTTACATCTTGTCTCCTGCTGCTACTTCATGGTTAAGTGTGAATCAGTATCTTTTTGTGTGAGACCAAGATGCTGTAATGGGAAACACTCTGTCTTCAAGACCCTTGCTGTGACCCTTGAAGAAAGTTTAGATTCAACAATAAAGTCCTAGTCTTGTGTAATTAATTTTCTACTTAGAAAAGTTGGTAGTTTTATTAGTACCTGTGCAATTGTTTACTCTAGACATTGTAGCCCTACATATTTTTAATGGTAACACACTGTGCATTGCATATCAGGATATTTCTTTACCTGCCTGCCTTGTTCCCTCTCTCATCCATTATCTTTGTTTCTCCTCTTTTCACCCTTGGATAGCTTATCTCCACAAAGAAAGAAGCCCATATATCTCATTATTTCACATTTTCCTCCTCACAGATGGTAATCCCACCTGCAAATCTGCCCTTTTTATGCCATTTCTAACTTCATGCTCTGTTTAAACTCTGTTATGTTTGCAACCAGGTCACCTGCTGAGGGAATGGCTACTTCTGACAAGAACCAATCTCCTATTGAGCAAATGAGCTACAGACACAGAGGCCCAATTATTATTAAGTGTTAGCATAATTGTAATTATAAGTAGAGTGTTTCATTATGAATACAGCTGTTGAGGTTTTAATGCATCCCTGTAATGTGCTTTATTAATAAGCTATATAGAACTGCTGACTTTACAATTTTCTGGATCACATTTATGATAACGAAAAGAGGTTATGAAAATGAATTCACTATGGGAGCCCTACTGTGTTAGTTACTATGATTCACAAGTTTATTATGGTAATAAAGCAACATGAGACAATAATGTTGGGAACTGAAATACACTAATGATGCTTCATATTGTTCCAAAAACATTATGCAGAAGTGGTGAAAGTGTTATGACTTGCAGATAGTCAAATGTAGCAGATGTCACACTACTGAATGAAAGTGAGAGAAACTGTTAGTCCCTGCACCTTTTGCTGCTTCCTCCCAAGTCTTCTCAAAAGTTAGTTGATTGGCTTGCTGAAAGGTACATTTTATTAATTCTTTTAAATTTCTAAATCATGATTTAAGTGAGGCATTGTGTGATCTTCACTAGGGAAAGTACAGGTTTTAGAAGACAATATTCCTACTAGTATTATATTTACATGTGTTTTTAGACTAGCTGTTGTTGGCCAGTTAAAAGTGCTCAGAGTAAACATACCTCCAGCTTTGGAAAATAAGAATATGGCAGATGAGAACAAGAAAGGTTTATGACACTCCTTACAGTTTTTAAAATAGCGGCAGAGTTCACTGTCCTGGATAAACATTTTTATATTACATAATCACATACTGTGCTTGATCCCCTCTGAGCAGGGTTCCAGCAAGACTAACTCCCACTGAATTAGGATTTCTCAGAAATGGGTGGCACTCTTCAGACTTAATTTTAATGAATTTAGGTATTTTTGCTTTACAAACAAAATAGCACCAAGAAAATTACTATACACTCATGACCTAGTTAATGGTATTTTTGCTTTTAGCCTTTTTGATTATTCAAATCTTCTCTGAAATACATTTGTATCCCAGTACGTGACACTTAGCATGAGGACCAAGTTTAGTTCTCTTTAGTTCAGCAGTGTGTAATTATGCACATATTATCCACGTGTTTGTGTAGATATATAGACTTCATTTGAAGGATACATTTTTACATTAAGAAATTACACATGCTAATTTCAGTTCCACAGATTTGTATGCAATGTGAGGATGAGTAGTAGTAAACTATTCTTGTAGCAAAACTGTGCTGTGTCTCTTCTGAAGTACGTCATATTAGTTAAGGCAGAAGCATTACATGTACTGTAATGGTAAGAATGTTAAGAGGTACTGCATGGTAAGAATGATCAAGATCATTGCAAAATTATCATTTAAAGTGATACCCACATGTAAAATTTAATTTCAAACTAAAGTCAGATGGTCCTTAAATGGTCCCTGTTTTTACAGGGAGCAGGGCCTTGTTCTGAGAGCACGTTTGAAACCATCAGTCTTTTTTGCACTCATTTTATGGTGTTTGCATGCTGGGATTCACAATATCCTGACATTAACTAGAGAGAAGTGAAATACTCCATGTTACTGTGGTAGCCACCCACCTTTGCATTTATGGTAACGATTAGATCCTCTCACAACAGCCTCTTTCAGTGAATACTCGAGCTAGTAGATTATTAGGCAGAAAGCGCTTTTCTCCACTCTTCTAGTGAAAAGGGTTAGAAGGGTTTCTCTTCAGATATTCACAACCCACATGGATATGATCCTGTACAACCTGCTCTAGGTGAGCTTTTGCAGAAGGGGTAGACCCAGAGGTCCCTTCTAACTCCTGATGATCTGTAATTCTGTGATTCTGTAACTGTGGTCCAAGAAGCTAAAGACGGTAGTTACCTACAATAGTGATAGACAGTTGACTTAATTTAGTTTCTGTTTGAAAGAACTCATTTGACGATTCCTTATACATTAAATAAAGAAGAGCAGATACCTTGTATTGAAGAACTGTATGTCCTTCAGCTTGTCTTTAAAGGAGTTTTTCCTTTGACTTAACAGAGAATTTTAGGTTAATTGATAAATATGTGCTTAAACTAGAACGTCATGGAAAAATATTCTTAAAATCATTGAATCATATAATGTTTGGGTTAGAAGGGGCCTTTAAAGGTCATCTAGTCCAGCCTCCCTGCAGTGATCTGATTTCTCAGAACACCATCCAACCTGACATTGAATGTTTCCAGGGATGGGGCTTCTACTTCCCTGGGCACTGTGTGCAGTCTTTCACCACACTCATAAAAAAAGGATTTGTTAGATCTAGTCTAAATTTTCCTTATTTAGCTTAAAAGAACCCCTTTTCCTGTTGCAAAAATTAATTAAAACACTACCTCCATCTTTCTACTAAGCCTCCTTTAAGTACTGAAAGGCTGTAATGAAGTGTCTTCATTGCTTTCCCATTTCAAAAATGAACAACACCAACACTCCTTTCTTCATAGGAGATTGTTCCAGCCATTTAATAATCTTTGTGTCCCTCTTCTGGACATGCTCCATGTCTGTCTCTGTTGGAGATCCCGAAGCTGGTCATAAGAGTAGAACAGAGGGGCAAAATCACCTCCCTCGACTAGCTGCCCACATGTCTTTTGAGGCAGTCCAGGATATGGTTGGCTTTCTGGGCTGCAAGAGCAGATTGCCAGTTGATGTCTGGCCTTTCATATACCAGCACCCTCAAGTTCTTGTCTGCAGGGCTGCTCTCAATCACATTATCTCATAGCCTGAATTTATACTGAAGATTGCATCTATCCAGGTGGAGGTCCTTGTACCTGGCATTGTTAAATCTTTTGAAATTCATGAGTCCTCTTCTCCAGCTTGACCATGTTCATCCAAATTTTATTCTGATCTTCAACTATGTGTCAATCAGCTTGATGCCATCTGTAAACTTGTTGAGGTTGCACTGTCTACATCATTGATGAAGAAAATTAAAGAGTGCTCATCTCAATCTCAACCCATGAGGGGCAGCATTCATCCTGATGTCTATCCGGACACCGAGCTGCTCACCACTGTCCTCTGCATGTGATCAATCAACCAATTCCTCATCCAATAAACAGTCCACCTATCAAATCTATGTCTTTCCAGTTTAGAGAGAAGGATGATGTTAGGCACTGTGTCAAAGGCCTTACCAATGTCCTAGTAGATGACATCCATAGTACTTCCCTTCTCTGCAGATGTAGTCAGGTCATCATAGAAAGCAACTATGTTGGTCAGACAAAACTTGCCTTTGGTGAGGCTGTGCAGTAGAGACTCTCTCAAATCACCTCCCTGTCCAGTATGTGCCTTGCTATATAGTTCCTGTTCAACAATCTTCCCAGGCAGTGAGATGAGGCTTACAGATCGATAGCTCCCAGGGTCTTCATTTCTGCCCTTTTTAAAAATGGGTTCAATCTGGATTTAATTGTCCCTGAATGTACATGACTTATTCTTTACAATACTGATATCTGTTAGATATCTGGTGTGACTCAAGGTAGCCCCACCATTAGACACTTCCGTTTGCAGTAATTGTTGATAAATGCACAGCATGAAAAAAAGATGAAATGAGAACTGCAGAAGACTGCAGTCGTGAAAAATTTGACTAGACTTGAAAGTATTTCAAAATGGGGAAGATTTAAAGTACATTTGGAATGTGTAATAAATGGGTGACATCAGAAAGGAAGACATTTAGCAGCAGGCTTATTTCTAAAGCAGCTATTTCTGAAGCAGTACCTGATTTTAATACTGCTCAGTTAATTCAAGCAGAGGAGGCTAACTATATAACTATTATAGAAATGAGAAGTACTGCACTTCATGTAAAATAGATGGAAAGATGCTTTTAATAGAGTTTATTAAAATAAAAGAAGAGCGAAATCTGTAATGCGTTTGTGAATATGATCTCATCATCTCATCTTGCAGTTTGGTGGAGCAATTGGAATCCCCTATTATGAAACAGAAATGCAATGAAAAAGAAATAATTATAAGAGAAAACAATATTAAAGAAATGGAATAAAAGCAAAGTCAAATAAAATAAACAAAACTTGCTAAGCACAGAAATTACTCAGACAAATATAAATGTGATGGAAAACGGATAGAGTTCTTGAACTGCTGGAGAATATAGTATGAAGAAAAATATTTAAAAAGAGAGATATAGGAAATTCAAAGCTGCATGCCATCTAAAACTCTGCACAGCAGTGGACCAAGCCAACCCTTAACATTTGTGGAAATACAGAGAAGACAAACACAAAATCATAGATTTGTTCAGATTGGAATAGATCTTTAAGATGGTTGTGCCAAATCATTAGTTTAACTCTACCAAACACACTGCTAAACAATGTCTCCAACCTCCATATCCACACAACTTTTAAATACATCCAGGGATGGTGCTTCAACCTCTTCCATGAGCCTGACAACCCTTCCTATAAAGATATTTTTCCTAATGACTAACCTAAACTTCCCCTGGTGCAACTTGAGGCCATTTCTTCTTCTTGCCTTATCACTTGTTACTTGTGAGGAGTGACTAACACCCACCTCTCCACAACCTCCTTTCAGGCAGACTACAATGAGGCAGGATACTTATTTGGGTCATAACCTGCTTATTTTGTCCACAACCATGTGTATGCCTAATAAATATATGTGACAATACATAGAAAAAGTTGCATTTTTTTCATTTATACCAGAAACTATGCCGCAAGTCATTGGATTATATATGGTCATGCATACACGATGACTTCAACATAAATGACAAGAAACCCCCAATGTGCAGATAGCACAGATGAAGATTCTGGAAAGATAGCAGTACAAGTTCACTGCAGATACAGTTTAAAGAGGGATTTTTAAAATCTCACTATCAGAGATTGAAGAGAAAATGTATAAATACTTTTTCTGGAGAAACATGGGCTCACTGCTGACTGAGGTAACAGAGAATGCAGAGATGGCAGAGTTACTGAATACCTTCTTCGCTTCCCTCTTTACTGCTAAGACTAGCCCTCAGAATTCTCTGACCCCGGGAGTAAGGGAATACACTGGGAGGAAGAAAGAAAAAGATTGGAGTAGAAATCTTTTTGGTAAACTGAACATGCACACATCCATGAGGCCTTATGTAATGCACCCACAAATGCTGAGAGAGCTGGCTGATGTTGTTGCTGTGCCACTCTTCATCGTGGAGCAAGTGAGGGCTGCTTGGTGACTGAAAGAGAGGCAATGTCACTCAGATTCATAGAATGGCTAGGGTTGGACTTCAAATATTCTTAAATTTTTAAAGTTCATGCTTCTGAACTACATTTTCATGTGGAGCTTACAGACTTGGGTTGTGTGAGAAAGCTTGTCAATATCTCTGTAGGTCAGTGTTTAAACAGCAGCATAAAAGTAAGATTCAGTTGTACATAAACTGTTCTGTTAAACTGTCTTCTACTAATGGTCCCTTCAAACCCTGACTGATTCTATAACTTCTTCCCAGGGAGGGTGATGGGGTGCTGGAGGGGGCTTCCTGGCTTGGCTGTGGAGTCTAATTTTCTGGAGATGTTTTAAACGTGCCTGAACATGGTTGGGGTGTCCTGATGTGGCAGAGGGATTGAACTGGATAGTCTTTCTAGGTCCCTTCCAATCCCTGATGATTCTATGATTCTATGAGTGAAAAAAAAAAACCAAACCAAACCAAAAATAGTAAGACTTGTCTGATGCTTTTATTGTAATCAAAGATATAAAGGTAAGCAAATTCTGTATAATCTTGGAAATTCCTGAATAAATGTTTGAGCATCACATTAACCACTGGAAATGGTTTCTTTCTGTTTAAACCCAGCATAAGCACATCTGCCTCTTCTGCTTATGCAAAAAAAGAAAAAACCCCAACCCACTAAAGAAGTGCTGTGAAGTGAACTTGGGTTTCAACCGAGTTGAAACATCTGGAAATAGATCTACTTAGACTTCTGAAACTATATATTCTTTACCTTTGCTGTGTCACATGAATGTGTTTTGGAGCACCATCTGGCCCCAGAAGTACCTTTTTTAAGCAGACAGACATGAGATTTTATTCATTGTGTCAGTTGATGGTATCGCAATTTCATACTGACAAGAGTCAGGCTAATAATTATTGCCGTTATCTGTCAATTGTCACAATCAAATCCATAAATAGGTTGATTAAAAGGTTGCTTAGTCACTCTCATCTAGGCAATGAAAAACATAGTCATGTATAGCTGGAATCTTTGATCCTTGAGAGACAGCCACTTCAAGACTAGACCTTCAAATAATTATGGCCTACATGATAAGCATCGTCACTGGTTTTAATTTAAAGTTTGTTTTCCGTTGTTTGAGTAGATGTGAAGAAGGAATAAAGAGCTGTCCCACTTTTTTGCTTTCCTTCTGTCACAAGACTTCTTTCTAGTTTGCATTTGTGAACTATCTCAAAGGATTTGAGGCGAGGTAAGAGTTACGACTTCATTACTTGGATGCAGAACACTCACAGCCCTTGTTTACCTAACATTGGTGTTTAAGGGTAAGGACACATTTCTCTTTACTGTATTACCCTCTTTGCCTTCATGTGTCTTCTAAAAGAGCCTTTTTAATGTTCAATTTAGAATGTAATAGACCTATCTTTTAAAATATATTTGCATATTAACAATAATACAGACCTATAACTATTATTTCAGCAATGAAGAATAATCAGAAATAATGATACACAAGTAATTTCACTTATGCAATTAAATATTAACAGTTTAGTGCTATTATTTAGATAAATTAGATTGAAATGGATATCCAAGAGGTCCTTGCCTTGACGACCCAAAATAATCCTTTGAAGCATCCTTTCCCATATGAGTATTTAAAAGCAAGCTACAGTTTATTATTGTTATGATAAGATAAAGTTCTAGCTAGCTAACCAGTGGACCAGCCTTTACTGATCTCTTGGGACTTAAAAAGACAATGATCTAAGAATATCCTGCAGCAGAGTACTGGTGAATTCTCCCCTTTCTGTGTCATTTAGCATAAAGTTTGTAAAACTGACTCTGAGACAATATCTTTTTAAGCATTATTTACTTCATATGATTTTGTCTGCCTAAAAAAAACCCCCAAACCATCTTGATTTTATGCTGATTTTACTTATACTTGTAATTTTTTTCATTATTATACAAGTACACTGCAAGTACTTGAACATTTTGGTCAAGGCCTCTATCTACTCAAAAGAAAGGTTGAAAACCTCATATTTTCTGCCTGTCCACCAACACAATGAATAACATCCGTGTGTCCCAAGTGACACCTGTATTTTAACATTTTCTTTTTGTTTTTAAGCATAACTAACAAAGCTATCCTAACTTCACACGGGAAGAATACAAATTCAGACAATTGTGAATTTGTGAGTGACTGCTCCATTTTCCCATAATATATTCAATAAAATTAACCAGAATAAGTATCACACAAAAAAAGCTCAAGATTTTCTGACGTCTACCTGCCTTTTTCACTTTTTAACCACTTCTGAGACTTAGAGCTCTCTTTGGTGAAGGGTACTTGACTATCGGAAGTATCCTCCTCATGAATCAGAAGCTATTCAAGAGCTAGATGTTGATATGCTGAGATCATTTTAAGCTGCCTCAATTGGTCTCAAGACAGCTGTTAGTGTTAAAGATATCTATGTCATAATGCCAGACCTGATCTAGAGAGACACAGGGAGGTCAGACCACAAGAGCAATGGCATGAGTCATTATGAAATGAATCCTGCATGACTGATATAATTTTTGTGTCCCTTTTTGTGTCAGTAGTCAGTGATCATCAACAGTGCAAATTCTCACTTACCTAAAAACACACCTTTAAAAGGCAGTGTAACTGATACTTCCCTAAAAAATATTGTTTAGCAGCACTAAGTTAGATAGGGGTTTTTCTTGCAATGTACTTTAGACCGTAACAGAAATGAAACTGTAAACTGGGAAATGGGAAATGTTATATAACATTGTATGGAGGGTCAAAACAACCCAATACACTGATACAGGTTTGGAGAAGAGTGATTGGAAGTCTGCTTAGCAGAAAGAGAGCTAAATGTATACATTGACAACCAGTTAGATATGGCCCAGCAGTGTGATCAGGTGGCCAAGAAGGTCAAAGGCATCCTGGTTGGAATCAGAACCCAGCAGGATTAGGAAAGTGATTGCTCACTGTGCTCAGCACCGGTGAGGCCATACCTCAAATATTTCTTTCCATTTTGGGCACTTCAGTACAAGAAAGACATTGAGGTCATGGAGTGGGTCCAAACTAAACCAAAAAAGTTGCTAAAGGGTCTGGAGGACTGCCCATAAGCAGTTCTGATGGAGCTGGGGGTATTCAGTTTTTAAGGAAAGGAAATTGAAGGGAGACCATATAGTTATCTATGACTACGTGAATGGAGGTTGTAGAGAAGTGGACATTGGTCACTCCTCACAAGTAACAAGTGATAGGCCTCAAGTTGTGCCAGGGGAAGTTTACGTTAGACATTAGGAAAAACATCTTTATAGAAAGGGTTGTCAGGCATTGGAACAGGCTGCCCATGGAAGCAGTTGAAGCACCATCCCTGGATGTGTTTAAAAGTTGTGTGGATATGGAGGTTGGAGACATTGTTTAGCAGTGTGTTTGGTAGAGTTCTGTTAATGCTTAGTCTTGTGATCTTAAAACCTTTCCAATATTATCTATTCTCTGATTCATTGTCTGAAATTGAGATACTTAGTAGTTTATGCTGTCTATGTAGTTATGTCAGACGTGTCTTGTCTCTGATTCTTTCAGTAATATGCATTTTCTTTTTCATTCCTCAATAGTACAAATATATATTAATATTATTTTCTATTCACTATTATTTCTGGAAAAATGTACATAGTCCTGCATATTTTAATTAGAGAAATCAAGTGACATTATTTACATCATGCTTTTTGAGAAGCTATGTGATTGTCCTCAGCTCCTGGGAGAGCTGATTCTTCATTCATACAGCCTCCAGAAGAGTTACTAATGTTTCAACTAATTAGCCAAAGCAACTGAACCTCCTGAAGACCTATCATTTTTCTAATTCTATTTCAGTCACTGACTTCGTGTATCAATTACCTCATTATTTTTAGCAGGTATCTTAAATGTTATATTAAATTCTGAGGTGTGTGATGTGGCATGAAGACAAAAGATTAAGAAATTAGTGTGTCCATGTGGGCAGTATCTTTCTCAGTTTTCTCCAGGGCATTGGCTGCACAAATTGCACTCTTGTTGCTTTACTCCTGGGCTTGTTCTGTTGTGAGAGAGTCAACTATCTGTGTCCACAGTAAAATTTGTACATGGTTTAAATTGCAGCTTTCAATAGCAACAGTTTCTCATAGACATCAGCTGTGTCTGAATAAATATCAGATATAACTGATGTGTACTCTGTTCTCCTTTTTGGCTTGGGCAAACCTCTAGTACTGATCCGGGAGGATGCATAAGTTCTGTAGACATAACAACTAGCCCTTCAATTTTCATCTGGTAACTGGTATGAAATCAAGATGTCTTACCCCACCTTTGTGCTTTCAGGTAGAATAGAGACAGCAAACCAAACATCATTATTATTAATTTCATATTGCTGTGCTTGAGATGAGCTGTGATGGACTGGAAACAATAGTGAAGTGTGTACTTTTGAAACAAAGAAGACTATTGAGCAAAGTGGCTGTGTGGGTACCCTTTTAAATACAGTGTACTTTAGCAGGCAGTTTAAATACTGCATTGAAGAACCTTATTACCAAAGAACAGCACTTGAGAGATTAACCCTGATCCATATAAAATAAAGGCAAGTGTACCTTTGAATAGAACTTTAACAATTCAAGTCAACTGGAAGATGACAAACTTTTTTCTTTGGTGGAGTAATTATTTTTTCCTGTTTCTGCAACAGACTTATTTATAGGAAAAAATAGCTGGAGAGATAAATTTAATACTAAAGAATTTTTTGAAGAACACTTAATCTGTACTAATGTGACCCCATGCTGCTATCATGGCCAGTGAGACATGCTGAGTAAATGCTATTTGTAAAACTTGAAGTACCTGGGAGCAGAATTATTTATAGCAAGCAGTTAACTCCAGAAAAGATAACAATCAATTAGTGAAGCTTGAATGAAAGCCACATGGCTGATTTTCAATTCATATTAGAAAAACTGAATTTATCTTCATGGAAGTGGCTACTAAATGTATGCTTTTAAAGCATATAACTCTTTCTCTGTTTCGAAAATACTAAATAATGTCCTGAATAATTTATGAAGTGTTCTGCATAGGAAAAATCCCTGCCCTCATAGTCTAAGAGATGAGATATGGGCTTAGTAAGGTAACTTACTACAATTCAGATTCAACTGTACTGCTATTGTTACTGTACTTAAACTTCAACAAAGAACTAATCTATTGACTGATTTAGGAGAAGAAAAGGAATTAAAGATAGGTGGTGAGCTATTGTTTTGCATTTGAATATTGTCTGTGTCCCCATGGTGTAAGAATAAAGCAGGACACTTCACTTGAAAGGGCTCTAAGAAAATTGGTATGTCAGCTAGAAGAATGCTTACTCTGAAGGTGTGCGGAGAGTTCTTATTAGAAGTGAAGAGTCTTACATTACTGGACAGATTAGTCAATATAGATAGTTATAATTGTACAAAATAACAGCTCACCAAAGAGCAAGGATATTTTGAAATACAGACCAGTGCACCATTTCTTCCACATTTTAGAAGTTGGTGTGACTATAATGCCTATATTGATATGGGAAGTTGTGCAAACCTGCCAACACATGCTATTCATTAAGGGTAATTTTTTTGGACTAAACTGATAGGATTCAAATGAATGATCAAAGTAAACATGTAATATAAACATACATTTTCAGGTGAAATTAAATGCTCATTGCTAGCTGCCACTGTAGACCACTCTGATCAGGTTAGGACAAATTCTTAGGTAATCAGGAAAGTGCTAAAGAGCTGAAACAAGGACAGTAAGGAATCACTTGCTACTTATGAGTCATGGACAGAAAGGGACAGGCTTGGAAAAACAAAAACATGTTTAATTCAAATAATGGAAAAACCCCATCACCAAACATATACAGAGAGCAACCACACAATTCTGATGTGCCTGGGTCCAGCTCTGTTACCAACTTTCTTTCAGGGGAAAGAATCCTGAAGCAACATGGTGATTCTCACAAAGGAGACAAGTTCTCCATGAGATTTCTCTGGTTAGCATGGGGGTTGTGTGTCATCCTAGCACCTGACAGCTCCAGGAATCCTTCTCAAAGGCAGTTGTTCCTTTCAGGACAACTTGCCTACTTTGTGTCCTCATGACCAGTCCCCTGAACCTCATTCTCTGCAGGCTACAGACAGGATTCTCCTCCATAGTACACTTCATGGTTTTTCAAGGGTTCTTCTCCTCCCCTGATCTCTGGGTCCCCACTTGCTCACTCTATCTACATCACCATACTCCAAGGGTAAAATGGCTCCAACAGAGGTCTCATCCCAGTGACTACAAGCCTTCTCTCAAACAAAAACCCCAAAACAACAGGAAAGAGGAAACTTGCCCCACTGGTTTTTCTCCCTCCCCAAAACATGCATAGTCACTCCCCAAAGGACATTTATTCATAGAGAAGCCAATTAGTTCAAACTTCCAGAGGCGGGTGAGTAACTGGAGCTGGTGAAAGTTTCTATCTTTGAGAAGCTTCATATCAGCACTGAACCAGCAACCGTTTTTGCCAGTATCAGCCCTGTCAGGCTCAAACTATAACAGTGGCTCAAGTATTTGTCTGTATCTGATCTCCAGTATGTCTATTCATTGCTGGTCTCATCTAGAGTTGAAATCACTGTTTGTGTGATTTTGAGCTGTGTAATACTAAAATCTATTTTGAAGAACTAACCAAGCAACTGGTTGATTCAGGATTTGAGAACTTGAAACAAAAGGGTTTCATCGCTGAATGATTTAGCATAAAATAAATCTTACGCAAATACATCTTTAGAACTTAGGAAACTATTCAGGAAGAGTAGAAAAGAAAATATAGGCTTGAAACATCTCTTACTAAATACATTGCTATTTTTTTTTCAATTCTGATGTTAGTTTGAATTTAAATTGCTCTCAATATAATGTCCTTGATCAAGTTATTTTTAACTTACACCAGTATAACTGAGACTGAGGTATGTCCTGGATGTATACTCATGATTATTGCTGCACTTGGCAGTCTGTTTTTATTATTTCTTGGCCAAGTTTAAGCAACAAAGCCATCTGATTTCTAAGGGAGTGGAAATGATCTTTTGTGCTAAGGTTTCTCCAAACAGCTTCAGCACTGCAGTAAGGTCTGTACTAATTGAGCGGGTAAGAATTTTCCTGAAATCTTTCACTTTCTTAGTATTGTAACTTTTAGTTCTGGTAGAAATTTTTTCTTCAGTTCTTGGGGTCATTACAGTCAGGATCAAGTATTAATAAGTTAAATTATTTTGATTTCTCTTATATAATGATCTCAAAAAAAATGTGAAGAATGGAAACATAATCTGTTTATTATTTTGTGTTATGCTGTGTATTTATTTAGTGCTGGGAACCAGACATTGGAAGCAGGGGCATATTCCTGTGAAAATGCCTTTTTCTTTTACAAAAATTACAGATTTTCTGCAATAGATATGAAAATAGCAGAACATAGCACCTGATTTTTCTTCTCAATACCCACAAGTTACCCCATCTGACTCCATGGAGAGTAAAAGTATCTGGAAACTATCAGCTCATAAAGATACTAAACATAGTCTGTGTTTTAAATGGTTATTATTCAAAATGCTGTTTTTTGATGCGTTAAATTCTAATAATTGTGTGAAAACAGGTATTGGCACTTGTAAATGTAAGTTCTAACATAGGTTTAAAGAGAATTCTTCAAACTCTTTAAAATGGTTTTGTTTGTAATTCTGGAAAGTGTTGTATCATTCTGGTTTAGAAATACATATCTTGGTTGTGCAATCTTCCTTTATTGCAGGGTGGTGAATCCAACCTCGTCTGCTGTACGTGATTTCTTCAAATATATCCTGCTTTCAAATTGTCGTTAAGAGATAGGGAGAGAGTGTGTGTTTTAGGCTTTTGTAAACCTGATCATGACTCCTGGATATGGATACAAAGTTGTGAAACAAAATATCTGTTTACCTTCCCAAGAATGTAAACATGCTTTTGTTTCCTCTGAGCCATGACTTTGCTTTGCTACGTCCTTCATTTGCTTGTCAGTCCTGCAGTTGCGCAGCGGTTGGTAAGGAATGACATTACAGTTCTCAAATGTCTGTCATGTAATTCCTGTTGTATAAATGCATTAAGCTTCATAGAGATAACTTATATCACGCTTAACTGAGTATTCTCACGTTACCTCTTTCTGTAGAACAAAAAAATAAGATTATTTCCTGTATAAGAAAAAGAGCAATTTGTCTTCCTGGATAAAATGAAACATTACTTCACCTACACTGATTTCCAACAGTGCTAAACTTTTTCTTCAATTAATCCAGACTAAATAGACTCTGATAACTCTCCAATGAAATTAAAGAACTACCAGGCAGATATTCCACTGGATTTTGAATCTCAACCTTTCTGCTGGTAAAGAATTCCGAATAGAATGCCATTTATCATATCCTAAATCAAACAGCTGGAGAGCTGCTATTATTTTGCAGTGAGCTGTGTGCTGTCATTTGCAAGGATATTCAGAAATCCTTTGGTAAGTGAACCACATGTGTGCATGCTGCCAGTCCATTTCCTTACAAAAGCGTATATTGTCCAAATCCTGTTTCCTAGCTGGTTTACTATTTATATATCTTACTCTCTGAAATAATTGATCACTATTACTCTTCCTTTCCTGCAGCACAATGTTTTGCATCTATTTTAGGGTCAAATCCATCACTGTTTGTACTTATTTTTGGTTAATGTTATGGGGTACGTTTCACAGCCAGTTTACCATTTAAACTCAGATCGAGTTTATATTCTTCTGTTAATTTTGGTAATTCAGCAATGTGCTCAGAAATGGTTTTATTTTCCTTTTACATCTGTTAACAAACCTAGAAACATTCTATAAATATCACTGGTTTAAGATGGAAAATTATGCAGTATTTCCAATAAAATTCAAAGTTTACATGTGACTTCAGTGAAATGCAATGTGCTCATGCAACAAATAATGTTAGTATCAGACACTTGAAAACCACATCAACAAAAAACCTAAATACCTGATAGTTCAAAAAGCACAAAACAACCCCCTTCCATGCCTGCCACTATAGCCTGTTGTGAAGCACCACGTCTACATGTTCTTGAATGCCTTCAGGGATGGTGACTCAACCACCTCCCTGGGAAGGCCTTCCAGTGCCTCACCACCCTTTCTGTAAAGAATTTCTTCCTAAGATCTAATCTAAACCTCCCCTGCCTCAATTTCAGGCCATTTCCCCTACTTTTGTCATTAGTTACTAAGGAGAAGAGACCAACATGCACCTCTCTACAACCTCCTTTTTACAACCGCATTTTACATGGTTATAGAGGGCAATGAGANTATAGAGGGCAAGGAGATTACCCCCTCAAACTCCTCTCTTCCAAACTAAACGTGCCCATCTCCCTCAGCCTCTCCTTATATGACTGGTTCTCATGAACTTGGTAGTCCTACTCTGCACAGGTACCAGCATCTCAATATCTTTTCTATAATGAGGAGCACTTCCTCCTCTCCTTTAACAACTTCCCTACATTGAAAGGAGTTATTAAATTTACTTTTTTTATCAGACATAGAGGAATTGTTTTAATTTTTCTCAGTCCTAGTAAACATCATTATTCTCTAGGTGTCGTATCATTCTCTCTCTGTTCTTCATTCAGTTTTACTCCTGAATTACAGCTTTACTGTTATATTAGTGTCTTTTTGTTTTTAGAGAATGACAAGCACATGAAAGATACACGGGTGCCTTGGACAGTTAAGTTCAGGCATGGAACTCTAATTGTTAACATTTTTTAAATGGCAGATATGTTAAAACTAATTGAATGAATGCATCCTTGAGACCATGCTCATATGTAGTCCTATTTTACTAACTGATCTCACAAACTTTTGCAGACATTTAAATCAGTAACGACTCAAGCACTTTGAAGAAAAAGCCAGAGAGTAATCATCCATATGGATGTGTTACAAACAAGTTATCTGAGCGTGGTCTCTTTTTCTTCATCAACAGGTTGATATCCTTTACCAACAGGAATCCACAAAGCTTGGAAAAGTTCCCAAAGTTGCAGGGAACATTACATGATCTGTTCGTGTGGTGGTACCTTTTTTCTTCCCATATTGTCAAAAAATAGGAGAAAAATAATGTCTTCTAAGCAATATATTCTGCCTAATCCTTCGGATTGAGGGAAGTGATCCTTGCCCTTCGTGGAGCACTGGTGAAATGAGTTAAGGTTGAGCTGGCTTCTTATACAGGCAGACATTCTCTATTAATCTCTCTCTCCCCCCAAAAAGGGAATAGAAATAAAATGAGAGAGAGAATCTTACGGAGTGGAAAAGAAAACAAAAACTGATTTAAAGAAAACAATAATGTAACAGTGTGGGGAAAGCTGGAGAAAATCAAATGTCTGACAAATTAACAGTACTTGCTAAACTGTGGGAAAAGTACAAGGTCAGCTCGACCTGCTTAGAGATGCAGCAAGAATAAATAGAACAGGAGACAAGAAAGCTGAAGCAACGAAGATAATTGGGCTGGTTTGTAGTGAATTCTGGAAAACTAACTTACTAACCATGATGATGGAATGGAAATTTACAGTGGTGTGGGGCTGCAGGCTGAAGGGTATAAAAGGGACTCTTTGCAATCGATAAATTGTCTTCAGATGCATCTCTGGAGTCCATGTAAAATGAAATGTATAAAAATATATTAAAAATATCTACTGAACTCAACTGCCCCAATGGCAATTGCATCAGATGCTGGGAAGTCCCAGACTGAACTGACAGATAGGAACTACATGCATGAGATGGATTCAGAATCAGATTCTAGAAACCATGGGTAAAGATTGAGGGTAGAACAGAATCCCTCTTGGATATCAGTCATTGAAGAAGAGAGCTTAGAACTTGTAGTCCCTCAGCTTTATATCTGACACATATAGAATTTAATGCTTTATCTTTCAGTTTAGGGTTGCTAGTCCTGTGATGGTGATCTTGGTTGTCACAGAAGAAAATATAAGTAAGAGCCTTTCTGCATAATAACCTGTGGTAGTAACTACAAACATCAACTGCCGACACAATTCAGAGCAGAGAACTGTGCTCATGTGTATTGCATGAGGTTCAACAAAACCAAGAGAAAAGTCCTGCACCTAAGTTGAGGAAATCCCAAGCATGGGCAGGGAAATTGGAACAAAACTTTGAGGTTTCCTTTGATTAAATAATAATGTTTAATTTTACCTTTTGTAAATAAATTTAAAAAAATACACATGAGCTGGAATTACTGGAAAGAAGTCCAAAGAGTCTGACATGAAGAGAGAAATCATTTGACTCATCTGAAAACTGAAGAGGCCAGGTCCATGTGACACTTTGTATTTCCATTGCAGTTTAGACACAGCTGAAAATTTCTTTTTTGGGTCACATTTGACTGACTGCTGTATATGTATTCCAGAAATGTTTAGCTCTTTACATTAGTATAAAGTAGTGTCAATATTTAATGTGCTGCTGAGAAGGATATCAATATATGAAATTCAGATTCCATTAACGTAATCCAAATCTGTGCTTCCTTGAAACATGTTTGACTTGAGTAGGGTTGCATTTAATTGCAGACTTTCCGTAAAAACACTGCAAAAATTAAATGTAGCTTTCTTAGTGTTTGGCATTTGAAACCTCGGAAGAATGTTAATATTTTACAACAAGCAAGAGAAAAAATCTTTCTATGTTATCCATTATATATTATATAAGATTCGTATTCTATGATTTTATATATACACTATATATTAATAGATATAAAGCAAAAGATCCACACATCCAAATTAACATTGTGTCAAATAATGTATCTCTAACAAAAATAATTAATATACTATATTTTTATATAAACCTTCTTTGTAGAACTCAAATATTCTTGTGTTTTTCAATCATTCTCAAACTTTGTTGCAAAGATGGAATAATAATTACTGAAAACGTTACCATTCAAACTGTCAAATTCTATTGTTCACAGGATACATTTTTTATGTAACTGAGTTTCAGTGGAGATTTGGTGTATTTAAAGCTGGAAAACTTTACTGCCTTTTTTCAGAAAATCATTGATGGAATACATATATTTGCTCGCACATTATTAAGTTACGCTATTAATAGCTTTTGTTTATGTGCCTACTTTGATCACAGAATCAAGTCCTGTCAGGTCTGATTCATGTCACAGATGAACTGAGGATAAACAACTTGCTAGTTAGTTTTTGTAGGAGGCATTTGAACTCACAGAATCATAAAATCATAGAATGGTTTAGATTTGAAGAGTCTGAAGTCCATCTAGTTCCAACACCCTTGTCATGGACAGGAATACTAAGTCCTATTCACCTTGTCTTGACAAGGTTCTATACCAGTGAGTGTGAAAGTTGCACTCTTGCATAACTAATTCTGAAGCCTAGAAAATGGTAGACTAAACTTCAGGTGACAGTGACACAAATGTACGTTTCTCATTTATTTCCTTGTTTGTGTTGCTCAGCCTTTCTCAGGAGTCTGCTTCCAATTCATGTCTATATCTTTTGGGACTCCAACAGCCCCACAAATTTATTCATTTAATTTCATGCTTGTCTATTTGCTACAGAATCACTAAGTACAGAGGTGGTTATTTATCCTACAATCATCTGTAAGCTGCCACTATCTCTCTCAAATCATTGTCTCCTCTGGATGTTGTGCCAAAGTACTCCCTTTTAAGCTAGGAACTTTAAAACCAGCACTGTAACCTTTCAATTATAAGTCTATGTAGTCTGAAAACATATTGTTTGTCTCTCATTCTTACTTATCTCTCTTTTTAGGAAAAAACACTAAACATAAAAATCATGTAATTACAGGGGTAGTACAGAAAAGATTTTTCATGACTGCCATGACAGATAAATAAGAAAGATAAACCCCGTGTTTCAGAGACTTGATTTAGTCTGAAAAATTTGGAAATGAATTCTTGTAGAGATCCCTTAGATGCAAGTAAGCTTCCTGCCCTACTAAAGAAACTTCTCTGAAGTCTTTCAGAGTTTCTTTCTTATTTATATTCTGTTGCACCCTTTTATTTACAGTTCCATTATTTTAATCCACCTTTCAAGCAGGAGTTCAATTGAAAATATACATTCTAGATGCATCTTGTTGACCTTTCCAAGACTCGAGAGTTGTCTGAGCTGTCAGTCAGTTAAACTTGGATGATAAAGCCAACAAGTGAGTCCTAGAAAATTATACCAGGACAGGTGATCTCAGCCATTATGGGGCAAGACCATACAAAATCTTAATAGAGACTATTTGTGGGTCACTGTCAGAAATGGGAATTTCAGTAAAAAAAGAAATCGCACTTCTGTCAATGTACTATCAGAGTTCAATTTTTGTACTTTTTTTTGTCTTAATAAGTAGCTTGTAGAGGCCTAGTAACACATAACAGGTACAGTAATTGTTCTGAAATGCAGATTTTTTTAGTCACCTACCTACTAGATGCATATACACTCTTCTTAATATTCGTGTTCTTGGAAACACTAAATGAAAGAAAATAACAGTTAAACGTTTGCTTTGCCCTAATATAACATTTTTTTTCTGAACAAGTGCTTGAAACAGAGTTATCTTGTGAAGTCTGAAACTATCAAAATAAATTGAGAGGTTTCTGATCTTGTAACGGCTGTTCTTTAAGGAACAAGATAGGATTTAGACAAGATTTATTGAAACTTTGCTTGGAATGACAGCTCAACATTCACTTCCTAGTAAGTCCAATTAAATTAACATTCCATCAGAGGATATGAGTTTCATAGTGCACGGAGAAATTACAGTCTGGTATTTGCACGTATTGAAATCCACAAGGGGAATGAAGCATATAGAAAGAGAAGTAAGCAACAGTAATGATCAAATTAATTTGCTGGTTTGACTATTTAGCTAATATATAGCAAGACAAAATAATTTTTATAAGTGATTCCAGACAAAAATAGATTAACTTGTTGCAAAATATCTAAAATTTTCTTGCTCTACTATCTTCTCTCACTTTGTCTAGGTTTTCTTAGCATTAATTTTCTTGGGTAAAAATGAAAAATTACCCAAAACCAAAAAAATCCCAACCAAAACGTGCAACAGATAGGGTAATATAAAGCTTTCTTGAAAACAAGAGAATTCTGACAGTGATTCTTCTGTATTTTTTTAGAGAAGAGGAATTAAGTAAAAAAGCATCTAAAATATTGCATAATAAATAAAGATTCTTTAGGTGTGGTTTCTCACACTAAATGTAGTGCTTAGCTGTGTCTACCGAGATTTTCATGCAGGTCTTACTTCATAGTCAGTAAAATCTGGTTAAGTCAGTGGAGTCTAGGGCATAATTCACCTCACTGTCGTTAAAACTGATCAGAATAGCAGCTTCCAAAAAGGTGTTCCTTTCTTTTTATTAATTGTTAAAGACACAATAGGTACCTAAACTGGTTTAGTGATATCTATAAATTTGTTACCTAGGGTGGATCTTGGACATCTGGGTTTGTCCCACCACTTACTATTGCTTGTTCCCTTTTTGTGTGCCTCTGTGTGCTCATATGTGAAAAAACATTTCTCATACCGACACTTACTAAACTCTTTAGTACAGACAGAAGTGCTATAGAGTAATTATTTCATGGTTTTCTGACTATTTACTGATGCATGCTCAAACTATTTAGTTGTAAAAGAAAACACTAGGTATAAGTTTGCAAAATTTAGTATTGGAAAATAAATAAAAGAACACTTAGTTTCCTGTTTAAAAGAAATACAGCAGCACTCTTCATCTATATGTATGTACTATAAGAAAGAAGAAGAGTACCCTAAATTATATCAACAGACAGTATTTACGCCTGTGGTCATTAAGTAGTCTATGATCAGACTATTGAAAGACATTATCGTGTTCCTATTATCCAAGTTACTATTTGTAGTACTTTGAAATTTGAGCAGGTTGCTTGGCCTGAGGCGTTAGGATGTTGCTATAGCAACTTGTGAAACTTTTTCGGTTCTGTAAAAACTAGAGAGACAGGTTTGGAGCTTCCAGTTTCCACTTCCAGCTCCTTCTTCACTTCTTGTCTGTTCCTCAGAGAGAGCACATATCACTGAATGTTGAATGTGGCAGCCATCTTGCCTTGAGAACATGGTGAATAGAGATCAAGAGTGGTACCTCAAGGAGCAGTGGAAGAAAGGATTTGCCCAAATTCCTAGTTTTCTGAAATGGAAAGAGTTCTTCCCTTATTCATGGTTGTAGGAATCAGCATGCTGAAAACAGAGTATTGGTTTGGAAACACACAGAACAAAAATGGAACTTAAAATGCCCACTGAAGGTGAGGAATGTGTGCAAGGACTGAATGGACTCCATGTTTCCACAATAAGCAAGAACTGCTGGAAATCTCCCTTTGAGGGGCTTGAGATTGCAGTTTGGTCCAGTTATGTAAGACTGTGTCAATAAGCTCTGTATGTCTTTGTGTAGGGTTCTTATGTGAGGTGAATTAAATGTGTCTTTTAATTTTTCCCCAGATTGAGTTAGTTTTGGTTTTGCCTACAATTTATAAATGTTTTATCAAACCCACCTCGTTTTGTTTTAATTTTGTCCCATTACATCATTAACTATGTTAAGTGGTTAATTTGGTCTCAGATTAAACCCCTTGACAATATTTAAGCAGCAGTTTTGAGTTTATCAATCCATACATGTCAAAGTTTGTCTTCTTTTGGGAGCCATTAAAAAGTATATGCAGGTTTTGAATGTATTTGTCTCACTAGGGCTAGGTTCTCCATTCCCAGAGTAGTTTCACAATGTATTCAAAAAACGTTAACTGTTAACTTGATGATACTAAATGTCTCTTCCAACCAAAACTATTCATCGTTTCTATGATTCTATGATCATCTTTAAACCAGTTTCAGTTTTTAAATTTTTTGCCAACTGAATGGTCTCCATTATGAACTAGTCAAATTTAGTATTTTTACAGGGAAGTGAAATAGACAGCTGCTGATGTTTTCATATTGGGAATGTGCAACATGACAAGACAACCTAATAAAATTCGCAATATTAGAACATCTCAGATGTATGCAATATGTTTGTCATAGTATGAAAACGTTCCAGTTCTCATTTCTACTTCTTCTTTATAATAATTGAAAATCTTGGGCTATTTTTTGTCATCCTGGAAAAGATTAAACCTATTATGTGTTGAAAAATTGAAGTAGGCAATAGAGGAGACTGTATTCCTTTCTTTCTCATTTTTTGTACTACATTTAGCCAAAAGATGAGGAAACCAAAGGAGAAGAAGGAACCAAGATATTAAAACCGTGGAAACATTCAAGGTCATGCTGGACTGGGCTTTCAGCATCCTGATTTAGTCGAAGATGTCCTTGCTTATTCAGGGAAGTTGGACTACATTCTATGATTCTAGGAAAAACTAATAATAATCCAGCATAAAATGAGTCTATGGTCACAAAACATTTTACTACACTAATGATAAGTGTGTGATATATAGATATGACAGTACAAAAAAATTATGGTGGAAGAATATATCCTGAACTGTGTTTAAGAGAAACAGTGATCTATCTGCCCAGGTCTAAAAGCATCAATTAAGTACCTAAGTTCCTGAAGGAATTATAAATTTGAAATCCCTCACTGAGAGGAATAAAAAAATGCATCTTCTGTGGAGCTGTGAAAGTTGATGTGAAAGGAGTGTGACAAATCCTTTTCTTTGCACTTACCAATTTTTACTAGGGATCCATCTGGTATTACCAGGGTGGTTGCTTTGAATTTCAGATCTCACTCAATATAAATGGAAAGCAATTACATAAATTGATGTTTGATGTTTCATTAGTGATCAGACAGTTAAAGCTTTAGGCTTTATTGTTCAGTGACTTAGTGTTTATATAGTTTTGTGAATGGGGGACCAATGCTTGTGTGACTATCGGAGACTCCACACTCAAGGTTTTCATCATGACACATTATTGGAGTTCAGCTGCACGGAAAATGAACGACATTTATTTGTCTATTTAGAAACAAAGAATGAAATTATTTTGGTATAAAACAATGTTTATTTGATTTGCCTGGTAAGGTTTCAGTAAAGGAGGGGTGCAGGGTTTACTTCTGTAACAAAATGCCAGAAGCTTCCTCTGTGTCCAGTAGAGCTACTGGCCAAAACTGGGCTAATCAGTGATGCTGGTAGTGTGTTTGTGCTAACGTATAGGGGGAAGAAATGGCTGTACAACTGCAGAGAGGGGTGAGAAAATGTGAGAAATACCAGCCCTGCTGATTTCAGTCAGTGGAGGGATTTCCTTGCATTAAACAAGAAAAAGCAGCCTTCCTCCCATGGAGGCTAGTGGGGGAGCCAATATAATTTGCAGCCCATGGAGGACCCCATGTCAGAGTAAGTGGATGCATGCAAAGACATCTGTGACTTTGTGGGAAGCCCACACTGGAGCAGGGTCCCAGGAAGACTCATGGAGAAAGAAGGTCAAATTGGAGCAGACTGGCTGGTAGGATTTGTGACCCCATGCTGCAGCATGGGAAAAGAGTGAGGACAAAGGAGACGCAGAGAAAATGTGTCATGAACTAACAACAGTCTTGCATTTCCTGTACATTTCCTTCCCATTTTCTGTAGGATAGGACCTACAGAAATTTGGAGTAAAGCTGAGCACAGGAAGAGGGGAGGGGGTGGAGGTGTTTTTATGATTTGGGTTTATTTTTCATTACTCTATGACCAGTAATAAATTATACTGATTATCCTCTTATTGACTCTGTCTAGGTTTTGATAGTAATTGGTAAATTCTCTCTCTCTGCTCACACTTCAGTCCATGAGCCTTTCACTCCCACGTTCAATTGAAGAGCGGGGAATGACAGAGTGGCTTGGTGTGGAACCAGTATAGGTCTACTCACCAAGTGTGGCTTAGCCACTAAAGTGTAACCTGAAGTTTATTATTTCATTTGTGAAAGGTTGTATCTTCTAAAATACTTTGACTGCCCTAGTTATGTTACTTCACTTTACAAGATGTATTGCTCTATAGCTTATTATTAAATAAAATACTTGAGGATGAACTCTGTCTTGCTGAACCAGCAATTGATAGAATTATGATTAAAATATCAGAAGAATCTATATAAGAGTATGCAATATTATACTAAGGATCTTCTCTGTGTCATCCAATGGTAAGACAAGAGGCAACAAATGTAAGCTAGAACATAGGAGGAGAAACTTCTTCACAGTGAGGGTGACAGAGCACTGGAACAGGCTGTCCAGGGAGTTTATTGAGTCGCCTTCTCTGGAGACGTTTAAACCTGCCTGGACATGTTCCTGTGTGACTTTGTCTAAGGTGATACTGCTCTGGCAGGAGGATTGGAGTAGAAGATCTTTCATGTCCCTTCCAGTCCCTAACATTCTGCAATTACTTCCAAAGGAAAACTTGGTGTACAGAGACACAACGCCAGGTGGATTTCTGGCATGTTTCCAGACCATATACTTAATAGATACAGGACTGCAGAGTACTCTTACCATGTACTGTTGACTGTTCATCCATTTAAAGCACTCTGGGCCAGATTAGTTTTTACATTTCATTTAATTTTTACTCTTGAATAGTTTTATCATGGATTCAGAAACAGTGGCTAATGTGCAACACTGCTTGGTTACTTTCTCAGTGTCAAATAGCTTCAAGATACTTGCCTTCTCCTGTCTTTCCTGTCTTGTCAGGCACTGAAAAATATTCTGTAGATTTCTGAAGGACCAAGAAAATACTTCAATCTCTAGAAATTATTTTGAAAATTATTTGAAGCTAAAATATGAAGAACAAAATCAAAAGCAAAAAACCCCATCTTATCATGGATTGGCATAAGGCTGGGGCAACATTTTCCAAGTAATCGTATTCTGTGATTCATTAACAGCAGCGACTCAGTGGTTGGTCATGTATATTTCAGTTGTACTCAACTAACATTATGATTATGCCTCAAGTTTGGTTTTGTTGGGTTTTTTTTTTTGATGACTGATCTTGTTAAAAATAAAAATGAGAGAAAATAATGATTTTTAGTTTGTTTATATTTGCTTGTTGTTTTGCAGGTCATGAAATAGCTAGATAAGATTTATATCAAAGAAGTTTTAGATTTGTCTCTGTATTACATAGTAAATATACCAGTGAAAATCAAGAAGGAACAAGAGATCAATCTATTTAATGTGACAGAAGCTAGACAGCATCCAAGGTACTGGAAAAACAAGCTCCCAGGAAGCAGAAGAAATAAAGGGATCAAGAAGGTAAATTTGGAGTGGATCCCAAATTGTTACAGTCCAAATTGGTTGGCATTGTTATAGGATCTGAAATGTTTAAATGTTTGACTTGATGTTCTTAAAGGTCTCTTCCAACAAAAACAATTCTGTGGTGCTGTGATTCTGTTCCTGAGCGCATGACTGAGATCGGGTACTGCACCTTAAATATCAGCATTGGTGTGTTTAGCCCAATAGACAGATTAAAGACATCTGGCAAAGGCCTAATGTGCCAGTTTAATAGTGGCTCAGAAATAGTGTCAATAAATGAGGAAAATTTAGATGATCACCAATAATTTTAATTGATGAAGAAACTCATCCACTGGAAAAACCTAACTGGCAAACCAGTGAGTAAAAGTGATTTAATGTGTTCTGTGGATCAGAAAATAAGAACTGGCATGGAGTACTGGCTATTAGTACAGCTGTTGTGAAGATAATATGCATTGAAAATTGAACCAAAAAAGCCACCAGTGAATAGAAGCTTTGGGAAAAATAGTGGCATTTAGCAGTATTTTCTGTAATAAGTTTAGGATTTTTGTTCCCCTGAAGTTATCACTCATCACTGAACAGATCATCGTAGAGGCACTATGAGAGTCAATGACAATATACAGTGGCTTGTAAAGATTCAAAATCTTAAATGAAGAGCAAAACCAGGAAGGTAAGCCCCATCCTGTCTCATCCTTAGTAGAGATATATATGTTCTCTTATTTTAAGAGATTAACCAGATAAAATTGAGTAATTGCACAGATGAATGAATATAGATGAATTGAAAATGAATTTTATAATTCATATTGTAGAAATGTCTAGGTTAAAAAAAAAAAAGGTAAGAAGGTCCATTCCACAAAGTATCTATGTATGCTCTAGACCCATAAGACTGAAAGGAGAACCTAAAACAGCACGTTGAGATGTGGCTGCAGGGTGTGATTTTCCAGTTAGATGGAAGTAAATGTCTCCTAAACTACTGACATTAGTAGCAGATGAAAATATTTCTCATTTTCAAGTGGAAATGGGCATTGCTCACTGGTGGGTAGATTCATCTTACCTGCATTCTGGTATGTGAAAAACATATCTAAAGATAAGCAAGATAAGCCCTCTTTATTTCTTGACATGGAAAAGTATTCAGTGGATGCCTAGCTTAAAGTTAGATTCCTAACTTGTATGTTAAGAAAGCTAAGGAAGATGAATCCCACGTTCTGTGGTAATTTTTTGTATGGCTAAAGATATCCATATATTTTAGGGAGGATGAATTCACTAGGAACATTAGAGTAGTGTTCTATTATGGAAATGTGGGCTTATCTCTTCCCTTTCATGAGGTAAAAACTTGATCAAGATAATTTCATATATTAAGCTATCCAAAACATATTGTAACCTATGAACTATCATCAGAGTTGGAATGTAACACTTTGTTGCTATGAGCTGTATGTGTACTAACAGTGTTTGAGGCAGCTTGAAAAGAAACTTTATGCCTTTTAGCTATGAATATGATTTTATATTTTACAACACAATTGATCAATCAGGTGTGCTATTTTGTGCAAAATTAGCCATGTTTTTCTGGTAGCTGAAACAATAAACTGAGATTGCACATATACACAGGATTTCACTACTCTGTCCAATGCACCAAGTTCTACACTGGGCAGAGCACTTGGATGAAAGGGAAATGGATGGCTAATGACTAGCTTGGCATTACAGCTACTTAGAGAGTCCAGAACAAGAATCAGTTTATAAATGCCAAGATCCTTTATAGTATAAGAACAAATGTAGGTGTTTAAATAAAACACTTTTCCTCCTTCAGCAGACTATGTGCTATAAAACTTTTCTTCCACTAGGACTGATGAGTAAATATACTGTTTAATAGGCATACTATTCCAAAGAATTTTCTAGAATGTGTTGTGTGCAAAAGAAAGTACTTAAGGCCTGCATGTTTTGAAACAGCTTACTGAATTTCAATTTAGCTATTCTAATATTTAATTGGGGTATTGAATATCCTTATTGACTTTCAGTCAATAGTTAGTCAAAGTCATTCACGTGATTGATGACAAAAGTAAATTTCTGCCATCTTGTGTAAAGTGGCATCTCATTTAAGTCTAATGTCTCTTAAATCAGAAGAGCTAACTCAATGTTCTTTTAGTTTATGATGTCTGGTTTAAAAGTTACACCCGTTTACTACTGGTTTTATATTCAACTGATCTGCTGTAGCTGTTGCTGGCAATGAGATAAGCCAATTCTCTGTTTGGCTTTGAAGTCTTCTGTTAAAGCTAGCTGGATTTGAATTAATCTTTATTTATTTGTTAGATCACTGAATTTTCTTTACTGTGGAACATTTGTTTTGTTTCCAAACTCTTCAGTGCTTTGAACTAGCTTTTCTGTTAACAACACCTTTTGAGAAATAAAGTTGTGATGTCAAAAAAAAAAAAAACCCAACAAAAAATGCGTGGAGGTTACCTGGAGACTTCACAACATGACATTTTCTCTGTAAAAGTACCATGTGTGAAGTAAACAGCAATACAAGAAGAGAAATGTCCTTTTAAAAAGTACAAGCCTGCTACACAAGATAAGCAGAGGGAATAATGAATGTTATATACCTTGAAAATTACTGCTTATTTTAGAAAAGTTTGTATGTCAGAGAGGAAAAAAGCAGATTAAAAGAACAGAGTAATTTGTGTACACAAACATGTAGTTCTTCCCCCAATTAAATTCTACCAGTTGCGTTTCTTTCCAAAGACATATTGCTGGTAGGCTACCAAGTATCATGTATTGTAGCTCATATGAGCTGTTACTTTGGCATCTGTACTTGGATCATCACCTAATAAATAGGTAATCCTGAATTAATGGGTTTTGTTTAGATTACCAGAATAAAATCTGTAAAAGCAGGAATAACATCAAATGGAGCAAAAGCACAGCAGATTCTGGAGAATGCCCAGAAGAGGTGATTTAGACAAATAAGGAATCTCGTCCAACTTCCTTTCACATTCAGTGTTTAAGATCTCTCTCCTCAGTGTCAAGGGTTTTCAGTGGTGTGGGCACATGACTGCTAAGGATTGGAAAGCAATCCCAAACTCACTTCAAACATGCATGTCAGATACTAACGAATTAAAAATTTCCAGTCCTCCATCAAACAGACCTCCTTAGGCTTCTTTAAAAGTTTTTCAGTCAATGGCTGTGGAATTTGATTTCATAGGCTTAAGTACTGATGAAGTCGTCCAGTTGCTTTGATGGTTTTCTATTTTGATTTTTCTTTTTTCTTTTCTTTTTCCTGTTTTTAAATCTGATTTTTAATGAAAAATCTCTGTTTTCACTAGAAAATAATGCTGAACTGTGATCCTACCAGATTCTACCAGTCCCTGTACAGGTGCATACAAAACTTCAAAGGCTCATAAGCTAAAACCCTCTGATTTTATGAGTCCAGATGAAGGAAATTACACAGTTGCACTTTAACCTCCACAGACAGTCTGTAGGTGCAATCTGAAGAAGCGTAGTGAAAATTCAACACTCTGTAAGCCTTGAATTTTTTAGTCAAGTCTGCTGCTCTCTATTCCCAGTGTAGAAAGGCAGGACACCTCTATGTCTTTCCTCAACCCCAACTTTGTGTAAGTACTAACATATCTGGAATAAGATGAGAATGCCATTTCTTCTGTGCTGAATATTCAGAATATAAACAGGTTCAATTTTAACCTTCAGGAAGATAAAAATTTGTCAGATGAACCCTACTATTAGTCAAATACATGTGTCAAAGTATGAAACTCTCCTGGTATTTTTCATTTAATTAAAATTGTGAAGTTTTTAAGATAATCTTTTGAAATTATTTCTCAGTGTCTGAATATTTTCCTGAGGCAGATGACTGTGAGTCTAGATTAACAGAAAATAAATCACACAGATCTGCAGTACACCTGTGGCAGACGTGTTAGACATGACTGAAAACTACACTTCCTCCATGAACTCAACAACAGGACTGACTAACAAGATGTATGATAGGCAGCTGTGGCACTTAAAGGTCAACCCTAAAAATGAAGCATATTTACCCTTTTAGCTACAGTGCTGTGGTCTTGTTCAGGTAACAAGCCCTTGAGACTTCACTGTAACCCATCTACGTTGAGTTGCATTGCTAATTTGAATGCCTAGTGATTATGCTGTGTTAGGATGGCAACTGAAAGGTCAATGAATTCAGAAAATTACATTCTTATAGCTTATATGACAGTAATTTTATTATTTTAGACAAAAATTGGAAAGTGATTACTTAGCATATTGCATAAGACAACAATGAGAGAATACAAGGATATGATGCCTTACAAGAAGGTACTCTCTACACATGCTATAGATTCTGAAAACATAAGATTAATGAATGAAAAAACCCAAACTACCAAACAAAGCCTTATTTCAAATACTGAATAAGTCAAATACAAAAATATTATACAAATATACAAATATTATACAAATACAAAAATACAAAAACTCTTGTACTTTTAATAGTTTGTTTTCTACGTCTATAGTTCAAACTCTACATTTAGAAAAAGGTATAAGCAAACTAAATATGTACACAAACCAATATGGAGAAATGCATTTGTAAACAATGTTTACAAATAATTGTTTAATTCCAGATGGGCGTTGGCTTGAACTGTTTTCAAACTGCTTCTATTTCTATTTACATGTTTTTTGCTTGTAAGTCTGTTTGGGAGAATACCTCCTTTTCTGCAGGCACTCACATATGGACATATGTAAATTTTATTTGCTGTTGTCACATCCTGATCAATCACATACAACTAAGCATTTAAAATATGTCTTTCATACAGATTATTTTTTTGCTGGATGGAAAGAGAGATCTAGGAAATCTCTCCCTCCTTCCTCCCTTCCTTCCTTCCCTATTACAATTTTAATCTTGTCACAGCTTTTGCATGTGATACTACACTCATGATTCAGCTTTTTGTCCACTGTTGTCATAGTATAGATGTGTATAATGTTTTCTTTTGCTGTTGTCCTTTATTTTTCTGTATGTATTGCACAGAAATTAAAGCTGAAAGGCCTTTGCTTGTCGAGTTTTTTCTGCTGATTTTGTTCTCCATGCAGTCACACAGAATCACAGAATGTTAGGGATTGGAAGGAACCTCGAAAAATCATCTAGTCCAATACCTCTTCCAGAGCAGAATCTCCTACTTCAAGTCACACAGGAATTGTGGGACTTCGCAATGCCCCTGGGTAGCCCTTCCAGCATTGTCACCCTTACTGTGAAGGAATTTCTTCTCATATTTATATGCAATATATATGTACATAAATATGATCCTATGATCCAGCTTACACCCGTTGTCCTTTCTCCTATCATTGGATGACACTGAGAAGAGCCTGGATCCATCCTCCTGACTCTTGCCCTTTACATATTTATAAACATTAATGAGGTCTCCCCTC